>JAGFNQ010000330.1:0-55303 GCA_024364735.1 Boesenbergia rotunda | reverse complement strand
TCCCCAATTAATCGAAAGATCAACGGTTGACCTCAGAAATTATTCTGAAACCCTTCAGCAGCTCTAATGAATCGTGCCTCATTCCCTTCACCATCTTATACCCACTTGGTTCAGGACATGGTCTGTGTGTGTCAGTCCCCACTAGGCTGACTACGTCACACCTAGCCCAAGTAGTGTCTTTCTCGTCATTTGGATTTCTAATTACTCTCATGTATTTAAGAGACTCATACTCTAAACATGACATGCTCTGGCCAGAGGCTTTGAGTAACAATCCGACGATAGGCCTGGGTATACATCTCCTCGCAAGGAGTGGTGAATCCTTTGTAGGCTGTTCAAACATCTTCGGGCACTTCGGCTTATACCCAACCATCCTGGGTCCACACCTCCTTGGAGATGCTTGCTTAAGATGTTAAAGTATAAGTCTCCATGACCAAGATGACTTGAACACCGCAAGTCAAAGGAACATCGCACTTAAGCTGCGGTAAGAACTTCACTGACCTGTCTATGTATAGACTACCATGTGAAGTTTTACAGTCAGTCACTCCAATGAACTAGTTCCCTTAACTAGCATCCATGTTTATCTCCGGACATCCCAATGTCACCATCCAGTGAGAATCAACTGATTAGAGAATAACCCATGCTAGTCTCAACAGAATTGATAGTGTCCGTTTTTATCAATTCATCGACTAGGGATATTTTCAATACTTCACAATTGCACATGTAGAGATAATCACTAGTTGTGATCCCATCACAAATTCTCTTATGCTGTGAATTGTATTGCGGACATTCAGTAGATGAGTTTAAGATCCCAATCAAATACATAAATATGTATACTCAAATAGTAAATTTTCATTTATTAAAATAAATGTTTACAATCATAAGGCGATTGCCTTAGGACACTTCTCTCATATCACCAACAACTAGTAGGAGCAAGAGTAGATAACATTTATCAAGTTTCCTTTAAAAGTGCTACTAATGCTTTTGCTAAGTGTCTCATGTCAAGAGAAGATGAGTCCACCCTTTGGCACCGGAGACTAGCACACGTGAACATGAAGAATATCCGGAAGTTAGCCAACAAGGGACTAGTTCGTGGCTTACCAAGCATCAAGTATGAAAAGGATAAACTTTGTGATGCATGTCAAATGGGTAAGCAAACAAAATCTGCACATAAAGGTAAAAGCACTGTAAGTACTTCTACCGCATTGGATTTACTTCATATGGACTTGTTTGATTGTAGTACAATCATATCCTTGAATGGGTAGTAGATATTATTTTGTTATCATTGATGATTTTACTAGATATACATGGACCTATTTTCTAAAGTATAAGGATCAAACTTTAGATGTGTTTATCTCATTCTGTAGAAGAGTTGAAAATGAAAAATCATCAACAATTAAAATAATAAGGAGTGATCATGAAGGTGAATTCCAAAATCAAAGATTTTTAGAGTGTTGTCAAGATAGAGGGTATAGGCATGAGTTCTCCACTCCTAGAACACCACAACAAAATGATGTTATAGAGAGGAAGAACCGAGTCCTATAAGAGGCTGCACGAAGCATGCTCAATGAGTACTCATTACCGGGGTACTTGTGGGCTGAAGCTGTAAACACAGATTGCTACATGCAAAACCGAGTCCTCATCCATAGATTCTTAGGAAAGACTCCTTATGAACTTTGGTTTGGAAAATCACCTATAGTTAAACATCTTAGGATATTTGGTTGTAAGGTGTTTATCCTAAACACCAAGGACCACCTTGGAAAGTTCACGGCAAAGGCTGATGAAGGGATACTGGTCGGGTACTCCCTAGTCAGCAATGCTTACAGAGTCTACAACAAGAAATCTAGATTGGTTGAAGAGTCGTCTGATGTTGTCTTTGAGGAAATTCCCAAAGTAAATGATCAATCAGAAGATGTTGAAGGAGCTCAATTCGAACTCAGGCAACTGGGTTTGGATGAAAGTCCAAATGTTGTAGATGGTGGTGATGAGTCTGATGACGGTGAGCCTAGACAACACATAGATCAGCCGGATCCTGAGGCTGAGCTTGTGTCTAGTGACACCATACAAGAAGCACCACCAACACCAAGGACAACTAGGTTAGCCTCTAGCCATCCCCAAGACCAAATTATTGGAGACATCCACCATGGGGTTAGGACTAGATCATTCTTCCGGAATGAGGCTAATGAAGTTGCCCTAATTTCCGAAATTGAACCTAGAAAAATTGACGAGGCATTAAATGATCCCGATTGGATCATTGCCATGCAAGATGTGTTGGATCGAGAGAACCGATAGAGGGGGGGAGTGAATATCGGAAATCATTTTTCGGAAAACTTAGAGCAAGTACGCAGTGGAAATTAAGAAAACAAAATCATACAGAGACACTATCGATTTTACTTGGTTCGGAGCCTGGGTCGACTCCTACTCCAAGGCCCACGGTCGTTGACCGTTTACTTTGGGCAATTTTATATGAGGTGCAATGAAAGTTTACAAATATTTATTCACAAATACAGTATAGTAAACTTAACAAAAAGAAAGCTCTTCTTTTTACCGACGTCCGATGAATGTTGTCTTGTTCGGAGCAGCGGGATGTCGTCGGCTCGAGTTGAGAGGTTTCCAAAGCGAGGCGCGAGAGCGGAAGAGCGTAGAAGCGTTGATTGGAAGTTGTGTTCGAAGCTTGGGGTCGAGGGCCCTTTATATAGGGCCTGGGGGCGCCCGGGACGTCGGGAGAGCCCCCCCCCCCACGTGGCATTTGATCCGCCAATTCCTCGGTCAGCGTCTGATCCCTTTATCTTTGGGATCCGCTTTGACCGTGGCGCCGGGAGCGCTCGGGGTGCCCGGGTTGACCGGGTCAAGGTTTTATCCTTCGCTTCGCTGGCTTCTGGTTCGAGGCTTGCGCATGGGGACGCCCGGGACGCTGGGGGCGCCCGGGAGCAGCGGGGGCGCCCGGGAGCACGGGGGCGCCCGCAGGATGTACTGTCGAAGCGTGCTTTTTACTTGTGTGTTTTGTGTTCACCTTGGGGGCACCCGGGACACTCCGGGCGCCCTGGTCAGCTGTTGCCTCATTCCTTTGAGGCTCTCTGAGCTGCAGACATTCGTTCCTTCGGTCCTGCATCCAGGGTTAGTCCAAAACACAACAAAACATTAAGTGGTTAGTTTATACAACCTTAGCTATCTTGGTTCTGACTTTGGGTCTCCAAAATGGAACCCTAGGTCGAACCGACGCCTACTGTTCCCTCGACGGGGAACGCGTCCTCACCTACTCCTCTCGGGAGAATTTACCTGATGCCAACGTTCCTCTGGATGGACTTTTGCCTGGCGGTCCTTTGCCAGGTCTTGGTTGCCGAGCTGTCCTTCGCCCGGTGCCTAGCATTCCTTCGCTAGGGCTTCAGTCCCAAGCTGTCCTTTGCTTGGCACCTAGCAGTCCTTCGCTGGGTCTTGGATACTGGCAGTCCTTCACCAGTTGCCTAGCAGTCCTTCGCTAGGGCTTGGATACTGGCAGTCCTTCGCTAGTTGCCTAGCAGTCCTTCGCTAGGGCTTAGATACTGGCAGTCCTTCGCCAGGTGCCTAGCAGTCCTTCGCTAGGGCTTTTTCTGCACACTCAGTGAACAACGTTAGATCACAAACAAACTTAACTTTGAATCCTTTGCCAATATCAAAACAAGGTTCGATATAGTGCTTCCTGCACCAACAATCTCCCCCTTTTTGATTTATGGCAACATAATTCAAAGTTAAGTAAAAAAACATATAACAGTTTAATCAAGAAGGTTAAGACTAATAAAACATAGCAATTCTGAATAGTCTAAAACCAATATAATTTGAACCGAAATTTTTTTCCTCTTACTCCCCCTGAATCATTGTGTTATAAAATACTTAACTTAACACTTAACTTTGACCTTTCCTCCCCCTTTGACATATATCAAAAACAAACATGGGTGAACAAGGTAAAGTTAAAAAAAAGTTTTTGCAAACTTAAATTTTGTTACAACACTTTTACTTAGCTTTGCAAAAAGAATTTTACTTAGGCAAGATTTTGAAGCCAAATTTCCCTAACAAATGGTTCAACTTTGAGAATTGGGAGAAAACTTTGCTTGGAAGTACTTTGTGTATTTTGAAAAACAAAATCTTTAAAAAATTTCTAGACAAGTTTTTCACATTTGCCAATATTTTCAAAAAAGTCTTTGCTCAGGCAAATTTTGTTTACTAAGGAAAAATCTACATAAAAATATTTGCAAAAAGATGCTATAAGAAATTTTTGAAAGCACACTTAGAAATTCAACTTTGCTTTTTGAATAAGAGAAAGCTTTTGAAAAACATTTTGATTTTGAACAACTTGAGCTTTTTCTCTCCTTAGCTGTTTATTAGTAAAGAAAGATATTTTGAAAGAGGTCTTAAGAAAAAATTATGTATCAGAGCCTATGAGTTTTGAAAACATAAAAATACTTAGCATAATTCTTGAAAGTATAGCAAAAAAACTTTAAACTGCACCAACAAAACTCCACTTAAAAAAATTTTATATTTGTAGGCAAATCTTTTAGAAACTTCATGCACTTAGAACAGTATTGCCTTTACAAGTATTAGTACTTTTCAAAACATTGTACTTTGAAAAATAGAAGTACTTTTGAAGATTATGCATTAAAAAAAATTATTTTTATTTTGAATACTTGACTTGATTTCTTTTCCAGTCTGACACAATCCTAGAAACCTTGTTAACTACAAGGACATTTTCCTAAGTGTCCTGGAAATTTTTCAACCCAAGTAAATATTATAAAAGTAACTTTATAAGTCACAAGAATTTTGAAAAATAAAATAATAGTATGTTAGAACAAAAAAAAATTATTTAAATTTTCAAAGGATTTTAAACTTGCAGTGCATGAAAACATATAATTTTGAAAAACATATTCAATAATTCTTTTAATTTAATCTCCCCCTAAGCTTGACCCAGTCCTAGGAAGCTTGTTGACTACAAGCGATCTTCCTCTGAGTTTTAGGGTTTGATTTAAATTATAAGAATTATCTAATAACTTCAAAACAAAAAAATATTTCAGAAATTCTTTTGACTCAAACTCCCCCTAAATTTGACACATCCTAGGAGTCCTTATAGATCATGAAGTGGACCTTCCTCTGTGTCTTTAGGGTTCATTAAAATCAAAAGAATAATTTTGAACAATCTTATGAGTATGATAACTTTCAAGATAAATTTTTGAAAAAAATAACTTGAAATGATAGCACAGTTTTCGAAAATCATGATGATAATTTTTCAACGAGATAGTAATAAGTTTTAAAGCATAAGGTTTTTGAAAAATTTGAATTTTTCGAAAAAAAAATTAAGAAGAACTCCCCCTGTATCTAACACAGTCTGTCTTTTATCTAAGTTCCTTAAGGGACTTCAGTGTTGACCAGGTTTGACTATATGGACTAGGGTTGACTATTTTGACTAAATCAGAATAAGCCCTAGACTCTATTTATTGTGATATTTGACAAAAAACTGTGATAATGAAAAAGTTGGGTACAGTACAATAAGTTAAAAATTAGAGGTAAGTTTGAATAATTTTTGCAAACTTTTAAAAGGATAGTGAATCATGCTTTTAGGTCTTAGATGTCTCACCCGGTTCTACGTGGTCAAACATGTTAACCTTAGGGGTTGTGTGAGACAAATATTTAATTTTAACAAAAAAATGGTTAATTTTGAAACATTAAACCTTAGTTTAAAAAAAATAATTTTTGAGGCTTTTGAAAATAATTAGAGTTTTAACTTTGAATTTTAAAAGTCAGATGAATTAAATTTGAATTTGATTGAATTAAATTTAATTTATTAAGATTTAATTGAATTTAATTGATTTAATTAAGATTTAATTGAATTTAATTGAATTAATTACGATTTAATTGAATTTAATTGAATTAATTGGTTGGGTTGGACTCAACTTTTAGGTCCTAAGCATCTCACCCATTTCTAAGTGACAAAACAGGATATCCTTAACTTTTTTTTTGTGAGATGCATATTTTAATAGAAAGATTAATTTTGAAAAGTTAAATTAAATTTTAAACCCAATTTTAAATTTATTTTGAAAAGAGATATTGGATCTAAAATTAACTGAAAATTTGTGTTAGATTCGAATTTAACACAGACTAAATTGAATTTGAATTTCAAAAATTGGCTTCCAGGTCTTGGCGAGGCACAAGGCCTTCTTTGGCCGTAGCCTTATTGGATCATCAACCTTTTCCTAGACAAAGTCTTTTAGTGAAATTTCATCTTCAAAATTACTTTTTGGTAAATTCTGGTCTAACTAGTTTGGGTCTTGGATCGGTAGCTTCGGCTAGTTTGCCAAGATGGCTTCCCTAACGTACTATCATCTCACCTCCACCCAATACTATGTTGTTCAAATTTCAATTAATTGATTTAGTCCTTACACTAACCAATCCTAATTCTAAGCAAAAAAAACAAAAATAAAAGGAACACATAATTAAAATAAACAATTGTCTAAGTAAGGTCACAATTGGAGTAATACTCCGGATTTTCGAAATCAGCAAGATTATGAATTAAATTTTCTAACTTATTGACCTTATGTTTTAGGGTTTCATTTTCTTGTTTCAATTTTCTGAAATTTGCTTTAATTATGTTACATGAATCAATCACATTATTCAAGGTAAATAACGGATTTTCAAATACTGTAAATTTACCTTTGTTGATTGTTTGCCCGACATTCTTGGTAGCTCTTTTATCTGTGGATTCACTTTTGTAATGCCCGAACTCCTGGCACTTAAAGCATTGAATGCGATTTTTGTGCTTTCGTGCTTTTGGAACTGATTCCTTTGTCGCCGTTGGTGGTGTCGTTCGAATCTTACGAGTAGGACACTCACTTTGGTAGTGCCCTCTCTCCCTGCATGTGTAACAAATTACATGATTAAAATTTGAATTTACACTTTTACCTTTTGGTTCTTTATTGGGAATCTCCCCCTTGATTCTTGCCGCCTCGGATCTAGTCTCATCTTCTGATTCTGTGTCTGAGTCAGACTCGGGTACTGGTTGAAGCTCCTTCTCTGGTGGTTCTTTAGGAGTTTTCCCTGCAATAAGATTTACACCTTCCTCGACCATTATAGTATCTGTTGATTATTTAATTCTAATTTTGAAAAGAATTCGAAGTCGGTTACCATCTCAGTCAATTCGTCGTCTAATTCTGGTTCGATTTTGGATTCGGGTTCAGACTCTGACTCGGCTGTTTGTGCTTGGACTGAAAGGGCAAGATAATTTACCTGATCTTCTTCATCTGAGATCTCTTGATGAAGGTTAACCAATTTTTCCCAGATTTCTCTAGCACATCTGCATGGACCTACTAGCTCGAGTTGTTCCTTGGTTAGACCACATTGTAGAATTGTAGTTGCCCTTGCATCAGTCTCGATTTGATTGAGGGTGTGTTCATCCAGTTTATCCCACTCGATTGATGACTCATCTTCTACGGGAAAAGAAAATCCCGTTTTGATGATCCGCCATAAGTCCATGTGGGCCTTCAGAAGGGACTCCATTTGACTTCTCCAAAAACTGAAGTTCTTGCCGGAGAATAGTGGACGTACACTGTTCCACTCTTGGTTGGCCATTTAGTTTATACCTTGCACACAAGAGAAATAGCAGAGATGTACCAAGACTTGGTCTTGGATTAGTAGTGCGGGAGAGAAATGATATAGCCCAAAAAATATTGCACGAATTTCGAGGTAAAATAAAAGTTAATGACAAATTTTGAAAATGTTGACTTTATCAATTTTGATTAATGATGAAAAGGTGAGAATTTACTGTTTGGAAAAAATTTGCTTAGCACGAATTTTGAGAAAAATAGTAAAATAAAAAAAATTATGACAAATTTTCTAAAATGGTTTGTTTTCTCAATTCTGAGTAATGGTAAAAAAATGAGAATTCAAAATTGAAAAAGGCGTAAGGATATTTTAAAACCACCCACAGATATTATTTATGAAATAAAGATCGAGTGGTGTTGCACCACCTCGATTAAAGAAAGAGAAAAGAAATAAAAAAAATTCACAAATTTGAAAAAAAACTTTCAAACTGGTGGTTGCACCAAGTTTGAGCTTCCCCGCTCTGATACCACTTGTTGGATCGAGAGAACCGATAGAGGGGGGTGAATATCGGAAATCGTTTTTCGGAAAACTTAGAGCAAGTACGCAGTGGAAATTAAGAAAACAAAATCACACAGAGACACTATCGATTTTACTTGGTTCGGAGCCTGGGTCCACTCCTACTCCAAGGCCCACGGTCGTTGACCGTTTACTTTGGGCAAATCTATATGAGGCGCAATGAAAGTTTACAGATATTGATTCACAAATACAGTATAGTAAACTTAACAAAAAGAATGCTCTTCTTTTTACCGACGTCCAATGAATGTTGACTTGTTCGGAGCAGCGGGACGTCGTCGGCTCGAGTTAAGAGGTTTCCGAAGCGAGGCGCGAGAGCGGAAGAGCGTAGAAGCGTTGATTGGAAGTTGTGTTCGAAGCTTGGGGTCGAGGGCCCTTTATATAGGGCCTGGGGGGGCCCGGGACGTCGGGGGCACCCCCACGTGGCATTTGATCCGCCAATTCCTCGGTCAGCGTCTGATCCCTTTATCTTCGGGATCCGCTTTGACCGGGGCGCCCGGGTTGACCGGGTCAAGGTTTTATCCTTCGCTTCGCTGGCTTCTGGTTCGAGGCTTGCGCATGGGGGCGCCAGGGACGCTGGGGGCGCCCGGGAGCAGCGGGGGCGCCCGGGAGCACGGGGGCGCCCGCAGGATGTACTGTCGAAGCGTGCTTTTTACTTGTGTGTTTTGTGTTCACCTTGGGGGCGCCCGGGACACTCCGGGCGCCCTAGTCAGCTGTTGCCTCATTCCTTTGAGGCTCTCTGAGCTGCAGACACTCGTTCCTTCAGCGGTCCTGCATCCAGGGTTAGTCCAAAACACAACAAAACATTAAGTGGTTAGTTTATACAGCCTTAGCTATCTTGGTTCTGACTTTGGGTCTCCAAAATGGAACCCTAGGTCGAACCGACGTCTACTGTTCCCTCGACGGGGAACGCGTCCTCACCTACTCATCTCGGGAGAATTTACCTGATGCCAACCGTTCCTCTGGTTGGACTTTTGCCTGGCGGTCCTTTGCCAGGTCTTGGTTGCCGAGCTGTCCTTCGCCCGGTGCCTAGCATTCCTTCGCTAGGGCTTCAGTCCCAAGCTGTCCTTTGCCTGGCGCCTAGCAGTTCTTTGCTGGGTCTTGGATACTGGCAGTCGTTCACCAGTTGCCTAGCAGTCCTTCGCTAGGGCTTGGATACTGGCAGTCCTTCGCCAGTTGCCTAGCAGTCCTTCGCTAGGGCTTGGATACTGGCAGTCCTTTGCCAGGTGCCTAGCAGTCCTTTGCTAGGGCTTTGTATCCTGGCAGTCCTTCGCCAGGTGCCTAGCAGTCCTTCGCTAGGGCTTTTTCTGCACACTCAGTGAACAACGTTAGATCACAAACAAACTTAACTTTGAATCCTTTGCCAATATCAAAACAAGGTTCGATATGGTGCTTCCTGCACCAACAAGATGAACTAGGTCAATTCGAAAGAAGTCAAGTTTGGGACTTAGTCCCTAGACCTAAGAAGACCACCATTATTGGAACCAAATGGGTCTTCAAAAATAAATTGAACCATAAGGGAGAAATCATAAGAAACAAGGCACGCTTAGTAGCCAAGGGCTACAGTCAAGTTGAAGGCTTTGATTATGATGAGACCTATGCTCCCGTGGCACAATTAGAATCCATCCGATTGATGCTTGCATTTGCTGCACATCGTGGTTTCAAGCTATATCAAATGGACGTCAAATCGTCTTTTCTAAATGGTTTAATAAGAGAAGAGGTCTATGTCGAACAACCTCCGAGGTTTGAGAGTACCGAATTCCCAAACCACGTGTTCAAGCTCAAGAAGGTGATCTACGGCCTTAAATAGGCACCACGAGCTTGGTATGAGCGGTTATCGACATTCCTAATTGAAAAAGGTTTTGTTAGAGGACAAATAGACCCTACACTATTTCTACGAAGAGATGGTGACAATATATTCGTAGCCCAAGTGTATGTCGATGACATAATTTGTGGCTCAAACAATAAGGGCTATTTGAATGAATTTATTGGACACATGGAGAGTGAATTTGAAATGAGTCTAGTAGGAGAGTTGAATTTCTTCCTTGGACTTGAAATCAAGCAAACTCGTGATGGAATCCATGTGCACCAATCAAAGTATGCTCAAGAGATGCTCCGAAAATTTAACATGAGTGATTCGAAGGAAGTTACCACTCCCATGGCTACAAACACAAGATTAGACAATGATGAGGGTGGTAAACCTGTCGACCTAACTCAATACTGGAGCATAATAGGTAGTTTGCTATACCTCATAGCCAGTCGACCTGATATACTTTTTGCTGTGGGTATGTGCGCTAGGTATCATGTATGTGCCAAGGAATCTCATTTAATTGTTGTTAAACGAATTTTGAGATACCTTAAGGGCACAATTGGAGTTGGTCTTTGGTACTCCCGTACTGAATCGTTTGACCTAATTGGCTATACTGATTCCGACCATGCTCGGTGCAAGTTGGATCGGAAAAACACAAGTGGGAGTTGCTAATTCCTAGGTTCATCACTAGTTAGTTGGTCAAATCGGAAGCAACATTGTGTTGCTCTCTCCATGACCGAGGCAGAATATATCGCCATGAGAGAGAGTGTATCACAATTATTGTGGATGATTCATACACTAGAGGACTATGGATTGACTTACAAGGGTGTGCAAGTGTTGTGTGACAACAAAAGCACAATCAACTTAACAAAGATCCAGTCCACCATTCTAGGACAAAGCATATTGAAGTGCATCACCACTTCATTAGGGATCATGTTGCTAGAGGAGACATTGTACTCTCACATGTAGAGTCCAAATCGAATCTAGCGGACATTTTCACTAAACCACTCCCCGAGAATGAATTTAGTTTCTTAAGAAGAGAATTGGGAATGTGTCGCGCTTCGTAGGATTGAAAAGCATTCAAAACCCTTCATGATCAATTCAAATTGTTGGGAACAATTGGGTAACTTGGGGACATCTCACATAAACTATAAGGTTCAACAAAACGCTTTTGTTTGCTAGAAATGGGGTGAGATGCTAAGATCAACTTAATTTCTCAAAATGTCAATGTATCCCTTGAGAAATTAGGTTGACGAGATAATAATCACTACGGTGACCAAGTATGGGGAAAACCAATACATAACATATGTGTACTTGGCTCCATGATCATATTTGGGCATTCCAATCAAGGAAACTTGATTGGAGACCTTATATCGATACAAAAGTGTTTGAAATTGAGTGGATGTTTGTTGATTGAGTTTGACTCCACTTGGGTGGAGTAAAGTGATTTGTCAAAACCCATAAGGACTTTTGATCTTTGTTAAAGGATCAATTATAGACAAGGGATCACTTCCAAGATCGATATATTCCATCTGATCTAATCAGATATCGTTTGGGGTTCTGAAACTGAAAGTTTCAGATCGTATAAGGAAAAATCAGGGAGCCTGATCGGTCACCGGACCGATCAGGAGCATGTCTGATCAGTCCAACTGACCGATCCAGCCAAATTACGATACCCCTCTGCAATCTCTCTGTGTTGGCCTGGATCAGTCCACAGACCGATCTGGCTCACTGTGGTGATCGGTTCACAGACCGATCAGGAGGTTTACAGAAGATTTCAAAAACCCACTGTTCGCTTCCTGATCGATCAACCGATCGATTAGGAGCCTACCTGATCGGTCACCCGACCGATCAGGACCAGGCCAGACTGATTAGGATGGTGCTTGATCGGTCTGGGCGCTCCCAGATCGAACGATGATCCGTTCGATCGCATTAAATTGCGGTTGGTGGATCGATCCACCAACCTATTAACTTCGTGTAAACCCTACATTCCCAAGCCCTTGTGCCGAAACTCTCTTCTTGCGCATTCTCTTCCTGTGCGTGAGAGCTTCTTCCTGTGTTCTTCCTGCGCGTGGCTTCTTGCGATCGTCTCCCTACTGCGCGTGCGACTGGGTTTTTCTTCTGCTCTGCTAGGAGTTTCTCTTTTGCTGCTGTGTTCTTTCTCGCCAAGCACCATTTATGTGTGTTGTTCTCTGTACAACTCAGCCACGTGACTTCTCTCAATCAACTCAACATGGCACCTAAGTAAGCGTTTTTGTTGGTTTTCCTTTCAGATCAATTCATAGATTATGAGCTTGTGCTGATCATAATTTTTCTCTTGGGCTGTGTGTGCCATTATCGTGACTTCCCTTGTCTTGACCTAAAACCTCATTGATTATTGATCAAATCTCATTTCTTTGATTAAACCTATGTTCATATGATCATTTCCATCTTGTGTTATAATTCATTCTTGTATCATTGATTACCTGATCAAACTTTTATTGATTCACTTCATTTGATACAATCTGGTGTCGTGATCAATTGATTCTACCTTTTTAGAAAGTCATCCAAGGGAAAGGAACCCGCTGAGGGGTCCAAGGGCAAAGGCCCTTCATCATCTGCCCCTTTACGAAGGCCTCAGCCTTCTTCAAGTTTCAGATTCCCTAACGCTGCTTGTGAGCAAGCGTTCCAGTCTTGAACCTTCAAGCTGCTTTCTTGCCGGTCAATTGATGGTCCCTTTCTGTCTGAGCACTGTCCCTCCATTATAGAGATAATTACCTTCTACAACCTGGGCTTTCTTCTTTCCCTCGAACGGACAATAAACTATGACCTTGTTTCTGAATTTTATAATAACTTGCAACAAGGCCCTCAAGGAGGTTTTGAATTCACGACCCGGGTAGCCAAGAGGAACCTTGATTTTTCCTATGACATCCTGGCAGAGTATCTTGGCGTTCGTCGATCGCCGAACTTTTATTCTATCTACCCAGTGCTTCCTGACCCCTTATTGCCTCCTTTTGCGGACGTCACCCCCGATGGCATTTATCAGTACTTCTTTGGCCACCCTCGACCAGCTGGTCTTGATGAGTTAGGGCCCGACTTTCCGACTTTTGCGACCCTCTGTCTTTCCCCTATCGATTATATTCTGTTCAAGATAATCACCAACTGCATTTTGCCGATCACCTCAAAACCCTTAACTGAGATCCAACCCTACCACTGCTTGATGCTCTATGGCATGCATCGTCGCCTTGACTTTGATATTATAGAGAGCATCTTTCAGTCCATCATTTCCTATCATGAGCCCAGTTGTCGCACTGTGTATATGTCGTTCGGTCATGTCATCACTGACTGGCTTATGTCAGTAGGTATTGATGTGATTAAGGGCAGGACAGTGCCCATGGTTAGACAGGATTGCCGATTGGGCAAACACGCGTTTGCCAAATCTGGTATTGTTGTTGGGCCGGACGATCAAACTCTTGTATGGAAGGACGGGCGGGGTTTAGGCGAGCTACCTTGGGGGTCCCACACTTTCAGGCACCAGCAGATGCTGCTGCACATCAGGAGGCTCCCGCTGCTACTGCTGACTATGACTATGAGCCGGATCCAGATCTACGCTGGCAGATTTCAGAGCTGGATCAGACCATCCAGCATGATCTTCATTTGAGGGAGCTCTGGCGTGAGGAGGTCTGGTCGGAGTTTCGATCCTTTGATCGCCGACTGCACGTGGTGGAGTCCGATGTCTCGGGGGTCCGTACTCTACAGCAGACTTGGTATGACGAGTGGCGCCGGCACACGTTTCCTGGAGATGCGCCCTCTGGCAGTGCTGCACCAGGGTCCTTTCTACCTGATGACATGACTGATGACCCGATGTAGGATGATGACCCCTCCCGTTGACGATTGATTATTGATTGTGCTCTGATCTTGCTTTGTGGTATCTGACTATATGACGGCTCTGTCTGTTATGACTATTTGCCTGTTATGGCTTGGTGTTGACTTTGGTGCATGGATATGCATCTAACTATTTGTCTGTTTTGGTTGTATGATGCATCTGACCTTATGCCTATTTTCATGCTATTCTATGCTTATTGCTAGATTATTGCTATTTCATGTTCATGTGATGCATGTGATTGCTATATATATTGCTCTATCTTTATCACATGTTTCCATATGTTTTTCAAAATTAAATCAAATCGTATCTTGTTTTGGGAAACCCCTAGGGTTTAGGGGGAGTATGTTTAAACTTAACAACCAGTCTACACCCTTTTCGGTATTTGACAAAGGGGGAGAGTGAGGTTGGTTAAGTTTAGGATGATAACTATTATAGGGGGAGGATCCTGATTCCCCTATGAGTGTGAAATTTGCAACTATTGATTTTGAATCCCTAAACTTAAAATCGGGTTGTCAAACAACAAAAAGGGAGAGATTGTTGATGCTGTCTGACCCTGATTGTTGTTTTGGTGTTGACACCGATTTTAGTTTAGGTTGATTAGATGATTATGATTAAGTCTTGGTCGTGGACTAGGCATATCTAGTGGGACTAGGTTTGATGAAAGCCTGACTTGGAGGGTCAGGTCCTAGCTTGAGAAGCTAGGTAGGTGAAAAGTCCTAGCTTGGAGGGCTAGGTGTGAAAATTCCTAACCTGGAGGGTTAGGTATGGAAAAGTCCTAGCTTGGAGGGCTAGGTGTGAAAAAGTCCGAGCTTGGAGGGCTAGGTGTGAAAAAGTCCTAGCTTGGAGGGCTAGGTGTGAAAATTCCTAACATGGAGGGTTAGGTGTGAAAAGTCCTAGCTTGGATGGCTTGGTGTGGAAAGTCCTAGCTTGGAGGGCTAAGTGTGGAAAAGTCATAGCTTGGAGGGCTAGGTGGATGAAATCCTAACTTGGAGGGTTAGGTGTGGAAAAGTCCTAGCTTGGAGGGCTAGGTGTAGAAATTCCTAACTCTGAGGGTTAGGTGATTGGAAATCCCGGTGAGTGAAGCCAGGTCCTGGTGAGTGAAGCCAGGTTGACTGAAGTCCTGGTGAGTGAAGCTGGGCACGGAGTCTTGGTCCGAGGGACTGAGCACGAGTTAGGGGAGGCTGGGAGTCAGTTCTCTTGACTTAGAATGGGTTTGGCCTTGCCCGGATCGGTCTGGTGATCGATCAGGGAAGTTGGCACGGAGTTCCCTCGTGGATCGGTCTGGTGACCGATCCAGTGATGTCTGATCGGTCTGGTGACCGATCAGGGAGCTTCCAGTAACTTTGGCTAACCTACTGTTCGGCTCCTGATCGGTCTGGTGACCGATCAGGGAGAAACCTTGATCGATCAATCTGAACGATCAACTGTCGCGAGGTTTCTCACCCTGACCGATCAGACTGGAGCCTGATCGGTCAGGGAGTGTCTTGATCGGTCTGGTGACCGATCAGTAGTGTATTTCAGGCTGGATTGTGGCAAGCAGATTTCTGGATCAGTTTGGCGACCGATCTGGTGACCGGTCAGGGTGACCGATCATACAACCTTGCGATCCCAGATTTCTCACTAGGGACCGATCAGGCTGGAGCCTGATCGGTCTAGGATCATCCTGATCAGTCCGGTGACCGATCACTTTAATTCAAACGCACTGTCAGACGCTCTAATCACGTCTGAACACAACTGCTCTTAATCTCTGATACTTGATTCTCTGCTTGATTTGCTGTGCTAATGGTCTGATCAAGTGTGCAGGTGACAGGAATGGATTCAAACACTCAAGGAGAGTCAACGGGAGTCTTTCCTTGGAGCAGATTTGTCCGTTTTCCATCTCAGGTTGCAACGGATGCTGACATTGCTGGAGCTGTTGACTGGGGCTTGGCTGAGGGAAGCTCAGGGAGTCCAGGAGAGCTCAGTTTTAGCTGGCTGTTGCAGGTGAGCAGCTGGAGGCTGCAGTGAGGTGCTGTGACCTGGCGATTAGTTGGAGAGACTTAAGCGCTTGGTGGCGAAGAAGTCTCAAGAATGTTGAGAATACTCGATCATTACTCTACTACAACACTTGTGCTCTTGCGACAACTCTGTTCCATTATCTTGAGCAAGCAACTGTGATCCTTGAAGCAACCTTCTGTTACTTGAGCACATGGAAGAGAAACAAGAAGCTTGGGAGTCCATCAGCGAGAATACACGAAGAAGGGAGTTCTTGCGTGAGATCTGCGTTGAGTGGAGCTCGGGAGATGTTTGCTTGTGTTCTTGTGGTTCCAAGTGCTAAGTAAGATCCTTGTTGTGTTTCCTGTACTTTATACTTGATCCATCTTGAAACGTTGTGGAGAGGTCACTCCACCGAGAAGGAGGTTGCATTCTATCCGGATTTTCCGGGGCTTGATCTGCCGACGATCAAGGGATCACCCACCTTAAGGGCACGCCAAGGAGTAGGCGCAAGTTATCCCCGAACCTTGTAAATCCTCTTTGTTAGAGTTCTTGTGCTTGTGCTTAACTTAGGGTTTAGATTCTGCATACTCTATTTTTGTATTGCTTCCGCTGTGCTACTAACCCTTTGAGTGCAAAAAATCGAAAAGTGCTAAAGTTCAAGTGTCTGGCTATATTCACCCCCCTCTCTAGCCATCCAAGTTCCAACAAGTACGAGTCAGAGAAGGGTAGGGAACCCGTTCTCTTGACTTAGAGTTGAATTGGGAGTCTCTGGATCGGTCTGGTGACCAATCAGGGAGTTGCACGAACTCCTGTTGTGGATCGGTCTGGTGACCGAACCAAGGACGTCTGATCGGTCTGGTGACCGGTCAGGGAGAGAACAGAAAGGTTTCTGTTGAGCTTCTGATCGTTCTGGTGAACGATTAGACAGAGGTCAGTAGTTTTGGGAAGAAACCTTGATCGATCAGTGTGACTAATCAAAATGTCGGAGGTTTCTCACCCTGATCGATCAGGATGGATCCTAATCGGTCAGGGAGTGACCTGATCGGTGACCAGACCGATCAGGGCACAACCTGATCAGTCAGGTGACCGATCAAGGGGTTTTGGCTGCGAAAGCTGGAGGAAACTTAGCAAGTGCTGGATCGGTCCGGTGATCGATCCGCGACCTGTGATCGGTCAGTATAATCGATCACAAGATGTTCGCGATTTCTATTTTCTCACCATGGACCAATCAAGCTGGAGTCTGATCGGTCAGAGCTTACCCTGATCGGTCTGGTGACCGATCAGGGTCATCTCTGATCGGTCTGGTGACCGATCAGTAGCTATAACTTTAATTTGAACGCTGTCAGACGCTCTAATCGCGTTTATTTTCTCTGCGTTTTCTCTGATACACTATTGATTTCATTTGATATGCTGTGCTAATCTTCTGTTGGTGTGTGTAGACATTATAGGGATGACTCAAGCCAAGGGGGAGAGTCAACTGAGGACTTTACTTGGTGCAGGTTTGTATGTATTCAGTTTTCAGGTCTCAACGGGCATCTGGCGCGCCTGGCGACTGACAGAGGCTCAGCTGAAGAGGTCTTCAGTGGAATGAGCGCTCAGGGAGTCAGGGGGTCAGGCTGTGGATGCTGTTGGAGAGCCTGGTGATGGGAGTAGGAGCTTAAGACGAAGCTGGAAGCAGAGGAGCGACAAGAGATGAACAGACAGAAAACTTGAGGAGTTTGGCTGGGCTGGTTGTGTGCTCTTTGTTGCTTTGTGCTTAAGCGTTTTCTGCTTCATTCTTGTGAGCGATCCTTCTAGTGTCTCATGAGCTTAACTTGTATCTTCTTGAGATCGATTGTGGAGAGGTTTCTCCACCGAGAAGGAGGCGCTGTTATATCCGGGTTCCCCGGGGCTTGATCTGCCGACGATCAAGGGATCACCTACCTCACGGGCACGCCAAGGAGTAGGGACAAGTTATCCCCGAACCCTTCTACATCGCGGTGTTAGCGTCTGTGTGGTTTGCTCTCTTTGTTTTGGTTTTCTGTTTTGTTTCTGTTTCTGCATTTGTCTTCCGCTGCTTAACCCATAAGTGCAGAAACTTCAAAGAGAAAGCAATTTCTGTGTCTGGCTACATTCACCCCCCCCTCTATAGCCATCCAAGAACCAACACATGGCTCATCTCCTCATGCTATCCTTCACCAGACCCGAAGCCATCCAGCTAAGTCCATGTGTATCTTGCAAAACCTACACACTCAAATACACATATCAAAATACAAGGGTGAACCTAACTTAAACCCTTTGCCCAAACATCAAAACACATGGTCACTCTGGACAATAGATTGCCCCAACACACTGGTCTTCTATAAGTTTTTCAAGTTTGTTTGTCGACCTTTCCTCTAATCAATGTTCTATGGCTAGTGCTCCCCTCCTATCGCCTTGGTATGAGTGAACCCAAACATCCCTGGCAGGGGAGCATCGTCTAGAAATGAGATTGTCATACGACATTCATCGGAGTTCAAAATTTGAATTCCCAAGGCCGGCCAAGCACCCTATATGCCTCCATCAAGTTATATAACCTTTTCCCTTGGACAATTTGAAAGCGATATTCGATTCCCAATCCCCGATTTTTTTTTCGGGAAGTGTTTGAGTATTTCCGCATATCTCTCCCCCAACTAATGTTAAATGGCTATAGGATTCTGAGTGAGGTAGTAGTGACATTCAAATTATACTAAATACCTCTGACCGCAGCTATGTTCCATTATTTCTATCATCCCAAGAATTTGGAGCTCAGGGCTTTTCATTTCATGTCTTGGTCGACCGTCCGCTTCCTGGATGGCTTCCCTCCCTCCCACAAAGGGTGGAAGAATCGATTTTTCTATATAAAACCTCCAACTCTGGTCGCCGTCTAGTCTTACTGGCTAATAGAACTTTCGGACCCTCCACCGCTCGATCGTTACAAGATAAATCCAGAGTACCTGAGGGTTTTGGATAACTAACCAACACACACTTCAATACCTCCAAGATTGTCAGAAATGAAGGGTTATTGTAACAAGCACATTTGAGCCCAAATACCACCTACCTGGAGATGTCGCTCGGTAAACCATATACAACCCCTTCTTGCTGTGAATACTAACTTATGTCTGCGATCATCTTGCAGGTGACACAATGTTGGACATTTCCATGAGCAAGCAAGTGAAATGGGATTAGGCATCTCTGCAAGTTTTATTAACACTTGAAGTCTTAGAAGAAGCCATCAATGGGGTGGAATATGACAATGAGTTACCACTAGAGCGGCCCCCCATGGGTAGTGGTTATGAAGTATCGGCCAGCCTTGCGAAAGAAGTTGAAAGAAATCCACCCTAGTTAGCTACTAACCCGGTCACATTCGTAGGTCCAGAGGCCCCCAGCGCGCCTTATCCATAATAGAAGAGATGGGTGAACAGGCCATAGGAACAATTGCTATGCCCCCACCAAACGCAACTCCTTAAAGGAAATAGTAATGATTGATTTCCTTCTGTCGGTGAAACCCAACGTCTAAGCCAACTAGTTTCGAGCCATGTAGCCCTCCCTCTAAGCCAACCGATAGGCCGGGGGACTCCCCTACAAGATCACCTCAACTGCTTCAACATCCAGGCTCGTCCCACTCCAGTAGGTCGATTGGGGTGCAATCAGGGACATCAATGCCATTCGCAATGGCCATGAAACCACCCACTGCTATAGAGGCATAACCACACCCCGCCTAAGTGGTAGAAAACAAACGCCGAGCCAATATAATGGATCTGATAAGGGAAGATGAGTATTTTGAGGAACTAAACAACTTGGATACCCTCGCTGTCAACAGTCAGGCGAATGGCTCCATGCTTAAGGTAAAGAAATGCAATGAGTGAATTGATGATTATGGTATTGACTTTTACCTTATATGGTTGGCAGTTGTGGTCGGAGCATACTGTATTTCACAACCGAGTGCCCCACCTGGTGAGGCAAATCGGGCTACTCCAAACAAGGATTGCAAATTTAGAAGCCTAAACAGTGATGCTCACCCAGGTGGTGGAAGAGGCCAAAGCCAAGGCAGGTCGAGCCCGAAAGGAGTCTCAGTTGCAAGCGAGATTGTCAGATCGGTTGAGAGAAGAGGTAGAAGTAGCTCACACTACTATCACCTCTCTAGAAGTTTAGCTGGAGATGACCGCCATGAAGGAGGAAAAACTTTTACAAACATGTGTAGTTCCGCTGGAGGCTGAGCGAGATCGTCTAATGGCTCACGTGGCCCAATAGAAGTCCTGAATCAGCCAACAAGAGGAGCGATTTAGCGGCCCGAGTAAACAAGTGATTGACCGGCAAAATGACCTGACCCAAGTTAGGGAGGGTACTGAGACACTGAAGGAGCAAGCCAATTAGGTTATTCAGAGCCAAGGAGTAGTGGCCGCCCAGCTAGAACTCGCCAGGGCCGAACTAGCCAATTATAAGGATATATCACTTGGGACCTCCTTGGATTTCCTTGGCTTGCACCAGGTGTGGGAGGACTTGCATGACTCGGAGTGGGATGATAGTTGAAGTTTTTTTTGGATATTCTTTTGGTTAGTTTGTAAAGAATGTTTTATGTTTTAATGAATTTTACCCTTTCTCCTTTAGCTTTAATCAAGGAGGTTGATTCCACTTAGATTTTTGTTAGGCACCTCTTATGGAGGTTGAGTCCATAAGGAGACTTAGCCGCTTTATTAGCTCCTGCTTAGGGAGGTTGAGTCCTTAACAGGACGTCGCTGTTTTGCTCCTTCGTTAAAGATGGAGAAGACTCTTACACTTTGAAAGCACATAGAAAGAGTAGGAAGATGAATAGTAGTTGTTCGTCCTTCTTCCTAGTTCTAGGTGTTGGGACCTTGATTGACCCGGCTAGAGGGGGTGAATAGCTGATCACCCTCAATGCGTTCGTTCTTCCTACAAGGTTAGTAGCGTAGCGGAAATATAATTAAACTAAAAAAATAAGCACTAAAACAAAATATTTAGTGTGGTCCGGAGATGGCGCTTCTACTCCATGGTAGTCCGTAAGGTGGATGATCTCGATCCATCGGTGGATGACTTCCTGAAAAACCTCGAGCTAGCTTGTGTCGCTCCTTGTGGGTGGAGAAACCTCACCAACACACCTGAGCACAAAGACTACTAATTGGCCTGTAACCATGATCAATTTCGTCAACCCTAGCTAGCCAAATCGAGCTCTCTTAAATAGAGCTCATGGTTGAACTAGCCGTTACCAATCGACTGGTTCTAACACCAGTCGACTGATCCAGCCGAATTCGAACGTTACAACCGAACGTTCGAATTCCAGTCGACACCAGTTGATTGCACAGAAGATTAGTTGACTGATTTTCTGTGAGCTCTACTAGTCGACTGCTTCCAGCAGTAGTCGACTGGCCAAACCCTAAACATAGGGTTTTCCTTCCCGAGTATAATTCATTCAGCACTTGGACCTTCATGACTTACTTGACTCTTCTTGCAGCCTTCTTCGACTTTGACTCTTGTTCCTCCGATGCATACAAGCCCACAACTCGTCTCCACATGTCATCCTTTGTGTATGGCTTGAAGTGCGCTTCCCTCGGCTCATCATTCCTGCCTTGTCCACGGTCCCTCGGATGCACCATCCTTCACTGGACCCGAAGCTATCAAACTAAGTTTATGTGTATCCTGCAGAACCTGCACACTTAAATGCACATATTAAACACAAGGGTGAATCCTAACTTAAACCCTTTGCCCAAACCTCAAAACACATGGTCCCACGGACCACAGATTGCCTTAACAATCTTTTCCTTTTTGATATTTAACAATACATTTAAGTTAGGGAAAATAAATAGCAAATATCAATGCTAAACACCAAATGGACTTACGTTGCCAAGGCTACACCTTAGACTTATACCGCCAATGCATATGTAAACATGCAATGCAAACATGCATGGATCCTATCACAATGCATCCCCCACACCTAAACTTCCCATGAGTTAGGATTTTTATCAAACGAGCTTTTTAAGAACCTCTTCAAGACCCCCTTACATTGGACTTACAAAGACTTTTTAAGAACCTATCACAAGGTTCCTCCTTCGCCAACAAATGAGCAACAATACTCCCCCTTCACCTAAGCTCTTCCTTGACCTAGGACTTTATGCAAATGCGTGTTTGGTTTCCCACTTAAACCAGCACTTCTCCCCCTTTGTCACACATCAAAAAGAACTCTAACAATCTCCCAATTATTGGATTCTTTACCCTCTAATGATCATAAACATTATGTAATAACCCCCATAAGATTATACACAAGTTTGATATCATTAGAATACTTTTAACTTAGCTGAAAATAACTGCAGCCTGTATTAGTCAACTGAGATAGTTACTAGTCGACTAACCTTGTTGAAAATCAAACTTACAGAATTATCAATCGACTGACCTCTCCACAAGTCAACTTATACCCTGATATTAGCATATTTCTACATTTCTGACCCAATTCAGAAATCTACCAGAAATTTCACAAATCTCCAAAAATTTCTAAATTTGTGGAGAGGTTTGTGATAACCGTGTCTAATTGAAAAAAATACATTCAAAAATATATCTATCACCAATTCCAAGATTGATAGAAAACTTAAAACTATCTAAATGGTTCAATTAAACCTTAACCTAAAGTCTTAGTTTTGGTTTCCTCTTGATGTATCTGCCCATATCAAACCACAATGCATCCCTAGCATTGGTTTATATGACATTTATACATCAACAATCAATTTTCATGCAATATGACCCCAATATCATATTTTTGTGCATGAACCACAATCTCAATGTGCCAAATTCCTAGGATTGAGAATCAAGTCCATTTTCAAATCCTTTGACACACTTCATGGCCTATTTAGACTCCCAAGTAGAAACCACCTGAGATCCATTGACCATGGTTCTCAAATTGACTCTTAGAGCTCCCCCTTGAGCTCTTAACTTTAGCCACCTCCCTAGGTGACTTATCTATAATCACAAGGCCACACCGGTGTACCTCCGGTGACTATTGGTCTACACACCTAACTTTCTTAACCTTGGACACCTTATCTTTGGTTAAACACTTTTTTCCTTTAACCTTGGACATCTTGTCTTTAGTTAAGGTCTTTTTGCCCTTAAATGACACTCACCATTCTTGAACTTCTTCTCCTTACCATAGTTATATGCTACCCTAGCATATATCTTTTTATTGGCATTTGAGTACCTAGATCGGTATTTCAAACCCGATATATTATTGTTGGGTTTTTGGCTGCCCAACTTATCTAACCTCTTAGATCCAATAGTGAATCTATATAGGATTTTCTCCAATTTCTCAAGCTTTGCCCTCAAAGCTTGATTTTCCGATTATAGGTTCCTAAACCTAGAATCAACATGTCCACTATTGACATTCCTAGACCTACCCATTATAGGCATGTGTCTCCCTTTCTTGGGATTAATGTCTTGGTCCTTAGGTCTAATATTTCTTGGTCTATCACGATGCATGGATTGTCTAGGGTTATGATATGTATTGTTAACCCTATTTTTATCATGATATTTAAAACTAAAATTTTGCATAGGTAAATAATAAGCATTATTTCTAGCATACATGGAGGAATTTGAATTTTAATTACACTCACTAGTAGAATTTTGATGATAGACTTCACCAATAATTACATTAGTGATTATTGATTCCGAAGTAATATATGATATTAAACTTCGATGATAAAATTGACATAGTAAATATTGTTTTAGACTTCATAAGTTAAAAAAAAGCGGGCTTTAGTGCTTCACTTTGTATTTTTAATAACATTTTATTTATTTATTTTGGTTAATGAAGTAATAAGTGTTTAAAAAAATTATAATTAAACTATGATGAAGTAATATGTCTGAACCGGTTAAAAAAAAACCATTGCTTGAGTTAAAACTTGAACCATACGGCTAGGTTAAAATGAACCGCAACTTAGCTTTCTCAAAACCTAAGTTGCGATCCAATCTTGCAACAATTCCTACGTGTTCTCCTTCTTCACGCCGTGCGTATGCCTCCCTTCTCTACTTGCAACGTCGGCATCTTATTCCGTCACGATCTCTCCTGGTACGATCTCTTCTTCTTGTGGCATCCGTATCTCTTCTTGCGCCATGATCTCACTTGGTGCAATCTCTTCTTCTTCATGGCATGGTGATCTCTATTTACCTCCGTCGATCTCTTCTTTTTCAAGGAGGGCGTTGATTTCTCCTTCTTCAAGGGCACGCGATTGCATCTTTGTTCACCTGCAACTCTTTTTCTCCATCGACAGTGCTAGGGTTTTGTTCCCTGCTCAACTCATTGGTAAGATTTCGACTAAGATTTTCTCTATTTTTTAGTCTTTTATTAGCTAGGTTCATTTTGTAAAACATGTTTGTTGCTAAACGGCAATAGTTTTTAGGAAAATAATTCTTAAAATATGTTTTTCTAAATATTTACCGCTAATAATTTTTTAGGAAAACACGTTTGTTTCTAAATGCATGGTAGTATTAAAACATGTTTATTAATAAATTACTATTGAGTTCATAGAATGTTGCTAAATGCATGGTAATATTAAAACATGTTTATTAATAAAAAATATTTCTTAAGAAAATATTTTATAAGCTAATATTTTCTTAAGAAAATACCTCCCTTACCCTTGAAGCTCCTTATTGATGTGAGCTTTTCTTTTTCTTCCTCACCCATTTCTTTAAGTGCTCTAATTTCTTCATCTCTCCTTTCTTTGGGCACTTAGTGGGGCAGTGGCTCTACTCACCACATGTGAAGCATCTTATGTGCTTTCTCTCATTCTTTTTCCTACAACCTATATTAGAATCTAAAGAAATTGAATTGGGTTTAGGATTTACCTCTTTTTTCTTACCCATTGAACACTTATTCTTATACTGTCCCTTCTTATTGCACCCAAAGTAAATGATATGGTCTTTTGATTGCTTTAATGGAGGTGCTTGTAAGGTTGACTTCCAAGATCTCTTCATTTATCTTGTCTTTCTCTTCAACCTAGGACGAAATGGATGATTCTTCTTCATCTTCTTGTGCCACTTCACTTGAGGAGGCGGATGATTCTTCTTCTTCTTTCTCCTCTTCGAATGTTGAACTCATCTCCCCATCCGATTGGTCATTCTCCTTCTCTTGGACCATTAAGCTCATTTCCATGGGTTCTTCTTATTCTTGTGTTTGTGTAGGTTTTTTTTGAAAAGTTAACATCTTGCTCCATAGCTCATGAGCATTCTTATATTCACCTACACCTTTCATCACGTCATTAGGCAAAATACTAATTAATATTGAGATTACTTTCTCATTTGCTTTTGATTGTATTTGTTGCTCCTTTGTCCAATAGTGTGGTCGAAGCTTCTTCCTATGCTTATCTTTTGGTGCTTCAAATGGTTCTTCGATGGCTATCATCATGTCTGAATCAATATTGAACCATGTCTTCAACTGTAACCTTCAATAGGCGAAGCTTTCGCGATCATATGGAGGTGGAACGGTGATATCGTCCCCCAATCTTTCTTCCACCGTCATTTTCCTCTGGTGCTTTGCTCTCTCGACGATTAGTCCGTAGATGAGCGACCTCGCTCTGAAACCACTTATTGGGACCTTGATCGACCCGGCTAGAGGGGGGTGAATAGCCGATCACGCTTAATTTGCTCGTTCTTCCTACAAGGTTAATAGCATAGCGGAAATATAATTAAACTAAAGAAACAAGCGCTAACACAAAACCTTTAATGTGGTTCGAAGATGACGCTCCTACTCCATGATAGTCCGTAAGGTGGACGATCTCGATCTGTCAGTGGATGACTCCTCAGAAAATCTCTAGCTAGCTCGTGTCATTCCTTGTGGGCGGGGAAACCTCACCACAACCTCAACAACACACCTGAGCACAAAGACTACTAATTGGCCTTTAACCAAGACCAATTTTGTTAATCCTAGCCAGCCAAATCGAGTTCCCTTAAATAGAGCTCATGACTGAACTAGCCATTATCAGTCAACTGGTTTCAACACCAGTCGACTGATCCAACCAAATTTGAATATTATAGCCTAACGTTCGAATTCTATCCGACATCTGTCGACTGGACAAAAGATTAGTCGACTGATCTTTTTGTGAGCTCTACCAGTTCACTACTCCTAACAGCAGTCAACTGCCCAAACCCTAAATCTAGGGTTTCCCTTCCTGAATACAATTCACTCAGCACTCGGACCCTCATGACTCACATGACTCTTTTTGAAGTCTTGACCTGTTTCCTTCAAGCCTTCTTCGACTTTGGCTCTCGTCCCTCGGATGCATACAAGTCCACGACTCGTCTCCGCATGTCATCCTTCGCATATGCCTCGAAGTGTGCTTCCCTCAGCTTATCATTCCCACCTTATCCATGATCCCTCGGATGCACCATCCTTCACTGGACACAAAGTCATCAAGCTAAGTTTATGTGTATCCAGCAGAACCTGCATACTCAAATACACATATCAATTACAAGAGTGAATCCTAACTTAAACCCTTTGCCCAAACATCAAAACACATGGTCCCACGAGTCATAAATTGCCTTAACACTAGGGCCATTTATAGCCCAAAAAGGTGAGTTATCGTTGAGCTGAGGAGCCTTAGTTAAGACTTGAAGCGTTTCAATTAGATAAAAAGTTATCTACGCAGCTAATGGTAACTTTTTATAAGTTTTCGATATGAGGTGCCTCAGTTCTGATTTGAGGCTCCTCAGGTTCCAACTAAGGCACCTCAGTTCTATTTTAGCATAGAACTTTTTCGAGTAATAAAATCGCGATCCACAGAAATTGTTGATTAAATACTAGTCAATTTCACAAGCCAAACTATCTACACCATCGTAGGATTTGTTGTGACAAAGCTTGATAGAAAGGAAGGAAAGAGAGGGGAAGAGAGAGGGAGAGAGAAAGGATCTTTAAGCTCTTGGGGAATGGATGGATAGGTGGAATATAGGATTTTGATTTTGCTACAATGCTAGTTGATACCTATATATCGTTTATATCCTAATATCCATGTCTATATCCTTGTAGAGATCCTAACTATGTATAGGGGTTATCCTTGCATAAACGCATCGGAGTGTTTTCCCCTTTGGCATCCAATGCCACTAAGTTGAATAGGTAACCTAGAGAGTCCGGTTAATGAATTACCATTGTCACAGAGGTCTCCCCGATCATACATCTCTAGGTTCGATAGACACTTCCTAACACAAGATAGGGAGAAACCCATTAAGTCGTGTTAGCTAATCCCTTGTAAGGGATTAACCTCCATTTTGAGGCAATGCCCGTGATGTCCAAACCCTCACAACTACATGTATGTACCATTTAAGCATTTCAACAAACACATGGCAGACAACATACATATAAAACAAGCATAAACATTTCATTGAAATAAGAAATATATAAATACGTAGTTCATACAACATCATCACATTGTAACTACCTCCTATATTCTAAATATGGAGAACTACTCCATTACAAGAAGGATACAACAAGAGGATGATAGATAACACATCTATAACTCAAAACATGAAGAGAAGAGAGAGGAGAATGCTTATCGTCGAGGCGTGGGTCTTCTTTGAGGATTTGCTTGCTCCGGAGGTGGATGGATCGTCGAGGAGGCAGTGGCGCGACTCTAGGGTCTCCCCTAAAGGGGAGGACCCTCCTCAAGTCCCTAGGGCAAAGCCATAGTCAAAGATCCTCTACCAAGAAGGAGAGTTCCCCTTTTATAGGGGAGGTGCACGACCCGTGGCATGGACCGTGCAAGGTGTGGTGGAGCGGCATGGCCCTAGGCGTGGGCCGTGCTGAGTGGCACGACTTGGCAGTGTCACGATTGGCGGGTGTAACACAACCTGAGCATGACAATGCCACTTTCAACCAAGGTGGCATGGGCCGTGGCATTTGCCACAGCTCGACCGTGGCCATGGTTGGAGGAGGGGGGCGGGTCGTGCCATGCTGCACGACCCTGCCGTGGTTGGCTGCATGGACGTGCCGAAGGCACGACCTCATCCTGGATGCTGCACGGGCCGTGCCAGGGGGCACGACCTAGTCTCGTGAAGTCCTCCAATTCCCATTTTGCTCCTTCTAGTTTTTTTTCACTTCGAATCACTTCCTGACAAAGAAAATATGAGAAGAGCAGATCTCCGAACTAAAGAAAGAAAATATGCTGATAAAAGCTAAGCAGGGGCATAACAACGTAAATAAGAATCGATAAAAGCTAGTGAATAAGCATGAAAATAGGATAAAAGGTATCAAATCTATGTTCATCTGAACTCCTCCTCAAACTTTGGTGTGTGGATAGTCGGTCTAGCCATCGTCTTGCTGCTTTAGGTGGTGGTTTGTCCTCCTGAAATGGTTGGGGTCTGATACCAATTGTTGGTGTCATGCAAGCTGCCTAGACGGCGGGGGTGGGGGGGGGGGGGGGGGGAGGGGTGAATAGCCCTATAAATAAAAACTTGATCTTTTGCTATTCTCTAACAAAGATACAAATTAGTTAAACAAATAAATACAGTATGAACAACATAAAAGAAAAGAGGCATCCAGAATTTACTTAGTTACAACCGGAGTGGTTACCAATCCAAGGCGTTGACAAGCTCTATAATAAATGCTCCTTCATTAAAGGCAGAAAAGCTTCTTATACTTTGAAAGCACACAGAAAGAGTAAGAAGATGAATAGTAGTTTTCATCCTTCTTCCTAGCTCTAGGGGATATTAATTACCCAAAAAGGTGAGTTATAGTTGAGCTGAGGCACCTCAGTTGGATGAGAAATTATCCACGTATCCAACGATAACTTCTGATAAGTTTTTGATCGGAGATGCCTTAGTTTCAACTAGAGACACCTCAATATCAACTGAGGCGCTTTAGTTATATTTTAGTGCAGAACTTATCCAAGTGAACTGAGGCCCTTCTAGAGGCAACTAAGGTGACTCAATTGACCATTTGGCTAAAGTCAACATCCACATTGACTTTTTCACTTTTTGTCTACGTGGGGGATTTTTTTGCCATTCAGAGTTGAGCTTACCTGAACTCGACTCTGATCTTCTCGAACGGGCTTCCTCCTCGGCTTCTTGTCCGTTGGAAGTCACATATGCCCTTCTCATCCACTAGTGTACTCCTCCGCAACCTATGTGTCCCTCGGATGTACCGAACCCATCGGCTCCCTTCCCTGTGTCATCCTTCTCGTCTGCTATGTCTTTTGCTCGACTTCTTGTGCTCCTATGCTCCTACACACTTAGACACAAGGATTAAAAATAACCAGGATATAATTTGACTTGGTTGATCAGATCAAAATCAACCTGAGATACTTACAAGGTGAGCCCTAGGAGGATGTTGTTGCTTTATTAGCTCCCGTTCAGAGAGGTTGAGCCCTTAAGGACTTTGTCGCTTTATTGTCTCCCGCTTAGCGTGGTTGAGCTTTTATGAGGATGTCATCACTTTATCAGCTCCTCCTACTCAGGGAGGTTGAACCCTAAAGAGGACGTCGTCGCTTTATTAGCTCCCACTCAGCGTGGTTGACCCCTTAAGGACTTCATCACTTTATTAGCTCTCACTCATGGAGGTTGAGCCCTTAAGAGAACAATGTTGCTTTATTATCTCCCACCCAGGGAGGTTGAACCCTTAAGGACATCATCATTTTATTAGCTCCCGCTCGAGGAGCTTGAGACCTTAAAAGGACGTTGTCGCTTTACTATCTCTCGCTTATGAAGGTTGAGCCCTTAAGAGGACGTGGTGCTTTATTAGCCCCGCTCATGGAGGTTGAGTCTTTTCTAACCAGTATTTGTGCTTGCCAAGCTTTAACAAACTTTAAAACTATTTTATTTTTGGAGAGTAATGTGTCTATAGGGACAACGGAAAAAATAGAAGTTATAAAGATACTTATTGATTTCTGTAGGGCTACAGATGATTGGTACTTCATGGTCTTTCCAACTTCTTTCCACTTAACTTTTGGAGATAATAGCTGCTGCTTGCTTATTTCCAGATGACTCTGTGGGGACCATGATAACTACCATTTGTTGATTATTTTAGGCTCTAAAATCCATGTTTGATCCACATTTTTCATGCTTAAGTTTGCATTTATATTAGGTTTCATGAATTACCTCTATTTTAGCTTTTGATTCAAATCATTATATATTGGAGGAATTTTGGAACTAAAATTTGAATATCATTTTGTAGGGTTCAATTGACCATGGAACTAGATCAGACTGAGTCATACTTGAGCCAGAATTGGATCTGGATCAAAGGGATCAAGCCTTGGATTAATATGAGCCGTCCATTCAAGGGAACGGCTAGATATGAGCAATCCACCAATGATCTGGTTAATCCGAGCTAAGGACAGGTAGATCAGAACCATTGATCAAGATCTGGAGAGTTTGGTTCAGATCAGAGAAGATCCGACCGTTGGATGAGCCCTAAACAATCTCAGCCGTTCGTTTCAAGGTATATAAGCAATTATTCTCCCCAGGTCGCAAGGTCGTCGCGTCTTCGCCGTTTGCGTCTGTGTTCTTCGTGTTCTTCAAGTTTTTCATTTCTTTCATCGATTTCTTCATTGTTTTTCTTTCCGATCGCGCGACCACATCAACATCTAGATCTTCTCAATGTTTTGGATCATCAAAGTGAGTTTTCTGTTCAGTTGTGCTAATCTACTTCTCGCAGCTGAAAGAGTGCAGGTGAGGGTGTCGCCTGTGCTCTGTTGGAACCCAGAAGGCTAGAGAGGGGGGGGGGGGTGAATGTTGGGACCGGGTGCATGTCGACAAGGATACGAGTTCGTAAAATTCAAAATTTTTACGTGCAGCGGAAGAGTTTGCATAAAATAATTTCCTAAATTATTTTAACTTCGTATCTAGCATGCAACCCTATGGCGTGTTGACATAATCATAAAATAAAATATTGCGAAAAGTAAACTAATTTACTTTTGTACCTCGCGTATCTCGAAGGAAGGGACGAGATCCAACCGTAGCGTCCCTTGGAAGCTTCGTCTCTATTCGCGTCCACGCCGAGTTCTCTTCGGGATGACTTCGCAAAGTCACGAGTTTTGTGCCGACGAGAACTACTAGATTCTCGGAAGGCACAACTAGAAGAATAAGAGAAAATAATGGAAAACTAACCAACGAAGTAACGGAATCGAATTCCGGGAAGAGAGGAGTCGCTATCCACTTCTTCTTCTTCGTGTTCGGGTTCTCCTTCTTCTTGATAGCTCACGCCAACTTCACCTTGGATGTAGGTTGGGTGCGCCGGCCCTAAACCACAAGGTTGGGCGCCGGCCCTAGGTAAGAGAGGGGAGAGGAGGAGAGATTAAGAGAGAGAGGGAGAGAATAATAACAATTACTCAATTGGGAATAAGGGCTAGCCTTTGGTTCCTTTATATAGTAGCAACTCCTTTGCTAAGTCTCCCTCTAAACCAAATTAACGGATTTAACGGAATTAGTTATAAGAAATTTATCTTATAAATTTTCTTATTAATTATTCCATTTAAACCGAGTCTTTATTATAAACTAATTTATAATAAAACTAATTCTTCTTCTCTTTAAATTATGAAATAAATTTTTATAAGAAATTTATAAACTTTCTTATTATGGAAAAATCAATCCATAATTGATTTTATAAAATTAAAATAAACTAATTCATGGATTATTTTAATCTTCCATAAAAGACTAAATTTCTATAAATTTTATTTATATAAATTTCTTTATACAAATTTATTCATCCATAATTTATAAAATAAATAGCACTAGATTTATTTTATTAATTAAACCAAAATTAATTGGTTTTCTCCCCTTATTTGGTCGGCCACCAAAGGGGGTTTTGACACCCTCTTTGGCCGGCCAAACCAACCCGAACCGCCGCGAATTAAACTCATTTAATTCGCCCAAAAAGCCTTCAAAAGACTTAGCCATTTTTAGCTTCCATTGCGCCTCTGACTAACTCAGATTCGACTTATTTCTCTTGATCGGAAAATCCAATTTTCAACTCGTTTTAAATCCCTCGGATTACTCGTAGTGCGTGTGACTAAATAGGCTTTCGATTTATGTTGGTCGTCTATAATTTAACTAATTATAGAACGATCATGAGTGGCACCTAGTAGTACATCATGATCCCCAATTAATCGAAAGATCAACGGTTTGACCTCAGAAGAAATTATTCTGAAACCCTTCAACAGCTCTAATGAATCGTGCCCCATTCCCTTCACCACCTTATACCCACTTGGTTCAGGACACGGTCAATGGTGTCAGTCCCCACTAGGCTAACTACGTCACACCTAGCCCAAGTAGTGTCTTTCTCGTCCTTTGGATTTCTAATTACTCTCATGTATTTAAGAGACTTGCACTCTTAACATGATATGCTCTGGCCAGAGGCTTTGAGTAACAATCCGACGATAGGCCTGGGTATACATCTCCTCGCAAGGAGTGGTGAATCCTTTGTAGGCTGTTCAAACATCTTCGAGCACTTCGGCTTATACCCGATCATCCTGGGTCCACACCTCCTTGGAGATGCTTGCTTAAGATGTCAAAGTATAAGTCTCCATGACCAAGATGACTTGAACACCGCAAGTCAAAGGAACATCGCACTTAAGCCACAGTAAGATCTTCATTGACATATCTATATGTAGATTCCCATATGAAGTCTTACAGCTAGTCACTCCAATGAACTAGTTCCCTTAACTAGCATCCATGTTTATCTCCGGACATCCCAATGTCACCAGCCAGTGAGAATCAGCTGATTAGAGAATAACCCATGCTAGTCTCAACAGAATTGATAATGTCCGTATTTATCAATTCATCGACTAGGGATATTTCCAACACTTCACATTTGCACATTTAGAGATAATCACAAGTTGCGATCCCATCACAAATTCTCTTATGCTGTGAGTTGTATTACGGACATTCAGTAGATGAGTTTAAGATCCCAATCAAATACATAAACATGTATATCAAATAGTGAATTATCATTTATTAAAATAAATGTTTACAATCATAAGGCGATTGCCTTAGGACACTTCTCTCATATCACTAACAAACTCCCACTTGGCCTAATGCCAATCGCTACGGTATCCAATACCACAAGCTCTAACATTACCCTCAAACTTGCTTTGAGGCAAGGCCTTAGTTAAAGGATCCGCTATATTCCTTTCAGTGGGAACTCTCTCAATTTGTATGTCATTCCTACTTATAATCTCTCTGATCAGATGATAGCGTCGAAGCACGTGTTTGGATCGCTGATGAGACCTTGGTTCCTTTGCTTGTGCAATAGCTCCATTGTTGTCGCAATAAACCGGTATTGCTTCATCAATGGTTGGAACCACATCAAGTTCTGAGACGAACTTCTTGATCCAAACTGTTTCCGTGGTAGAATCCGCTACGGTGTCTTGTTTGGAACCTTTCCAACTTACTGCGTCTCCATTCAAAGTAAATACGTATCCAGACTGAGATTTGGAGTCATCCTTATCTGTCTGGAAACTGGCATCTGTATACCCACGGATTACCATATCTCCTTCTCCATATATTAGGAACACGTCCTTAGTTCTTCTTAAGTACTTAAGGATTGTCTTGACAGCCGCCCAATGATCCATTCCTGGATCCGACTGGTATTCGCTTGTGACACTCAAAGCATATGATACATCGGGCCTTGTACATAACATAGCATACATGATAGATCCTATTGCGGATGCATAGGGAATCTTATTCATGCAAATCCTCTTGTCTTCTGTGCGCGGACACATAGACTTCGAAAGGTTGATCCCATGCCTGATGGGAAGGTAACCTTTCTTGGATTCCGACATGCTAAACCTTTTTAGCACTCGGTCTATATATGTAGACTGCGAAAGACCAAGCAACCGTTTTGATCTATCTCTATAGATTCTAATCCCAAGGATATAGGTCGCTTCTCCCAGGTCTTTCATGGAGAAAGTTTTGGACAACCAAATTTTAACTGTTTGCAAGACTGATATATCGTTTCCTATAAGTAATATGTCATCGACATATAATATTAGGAATACGACTGCACTCCCACTAACCTTCTTGTACACACAAGGTTCGTCAGGATTTTGTGAGAAATCAAACTCTTTGATTGTCTCATCAAAACGGATATTCCAGCTCCTAGATGCCTGCTTCAGTCCATATATGGATCGTCGAAGCTTGCATACTTTGGTTTTATCAACCGATGTGAAACCTTCAGGTTGTATCATGTACACATCCTCAAGTAGGTTTCCATTAAGGAAAGCTGTTTTCACATCCATTTGCCATATCTCATAATCATAATGAGCTGCTATGGCTAGGAGCATCCGAATGGATTTAAGCATAGCTACTGGCGAATAGGTTTCGTCATAATCAATTCCTTGTTTCTGACGATATCCTTTTGCCACTAATCTAGCCTTAAAGGTAACAACATTACCTTCCATGTCGGTTTTCTTCTTGAAAACCCACTTGCACCCTATGGGTTTGATCCCTTCAGGTGGGTTAACCAAGTCCCATACTTGATTTTCGTACATGGAATCCATTTCCGACTTCATGGCCTCAAGCCATTTGTCCCTTTCTGAACTTTTCAGAACATCTTCATAACTGATAGGTTCGTCATCACCAATGAGCAACACGTCGTTCGATTCACTTACGAGAAATCTGTATCTCTCTGGAATGTTGCGTGTCCTATCAGACCTACGAAGAGGTGGTGTAGTTTTAGGTTCAACTGATAGCTCATCACTATGAGTTCTCGGTTGTGGGTCTAGACTAGGTGTCTCTGTAATGTCTATTGGAGTTTCTTGAACTTCATCAAGTTCAATGCCACTCCCACTGTTTCCTTGTAAAAGAAATTCTTTTTCTAGAAATACAGCATGCCTTGAAACAAACACCTTTTGTTCCAAGGGATGATAGAATTGCTAACCCTTCGTTTCCTTAGGGTATCCAATAAATAAACATTTATCAGACTTAGCATCCAATTTGTCTGACGCAATCCGCTTCACATAAGCAGGACAACCCCATATCTTAAGGTGAGTTAAGTGAGGTTTCTTACTATTCCAAATCTCATATGGAGTAGTAGAGACTACCTTGGTCGGGACTCTGTTTAGCAAGTAAACAGCTGTCTTAAGTGCATAGCCCCAAAAGGATTTTGGAAGAGTTGCATGATTCATCATCGACCTAACCATGTCCATCAAGGTTCGGTTGCGCCTCTCAGATACACCATTATGCTGTGGTGTATACGGCGGAGTCCATTGGGATAATATCCCATTGTCCCTAAGATAATCTTGAAACTCTTGACTTAAGTATTCTCCACCCCGATCGGATCGAAGTATTTTAATACTTTTGCCAAGTTGTTTCTCTACTTCATTTCTGAATTCTTTGAATTTATCAAAAGCTTCAGATTTGTGTTTCATCAAGAACACATAACCGAATCGTGAGTGATCATCGATAAAGGTGATGAAGTAGTTATAGCCTCCTTGTGCTTGAGTTGACATTGGTCCGCATACATCGGTATATATTAGACCAAGCAACTCTCCCACTGGATTACCTTTTCCGGGAAAGGGTAATTTGGTCATCTTGCCTTTTAAGCACGATTCGCATGTATCAAATCAACCGGGTTCAAATGATTCCAAAATTCCACATCGGTGTAATTCGGTTATGCGTTTCTTACTTATATGGCCAAGACGACAGTGCCACGTGTAGGAGTGTATTCGATTATCTATTCGAGCACTTTTGTTGCTAACTTCGATATTGAAAACGTCACTGGATAAATCTAACGTGTAGATGCCATTGCACAAAGTTCCATTCCCATAAAGAACGCCATTTAAAGTTATGTAACAACAATTGTTACTGAAAGTTAAATGATAACCTTTTTCATTCAAACATGAAATAGATACAATGTTCTTTATTAATGAAGGAACAAAATAACAATTATCCAATTCTAAGACACGTCCAGTGGGGAGCTTTAGCAAATAGGTTCCGATGGCAACAGCAGCAATCTTTGCTCCATTTCCAACTCGCATATTCGCTTCTCCTTTGACAAGTCTTCTTCTATTCCTTAGCCCCTGTATGTCATTACATATATGTGAGCTACACCCAGTATCAAGTACCCAGGTATTTGAGGAAATAGAGTGACATTCAATAACGAAGATACCTGAAGAGGAAGGGGCATCGGATGCCTTATTCTTCAAGGACTCAAGATAAGCCTTGCAGTTTCTTCGCCAGTGACCCTCCTTGCCACAATGATGGCAAGTTCCTTTTGGTTTCTTTTCAGTCTTCTTGGCCTTTTTCTTCTTCCCTTTGTTCTGTTCTTTGGCCTTCCTCTTAGAACCTTTCTTCGAGGAACCAACTAACAGTACCGCCTTTTGATCCTGCTTTACAGCGGGCTCAACAGCCTTCAGCATGTTGATTAACTCAGGAATGGTAGTCTCCAGCTTGTTCATCCGATAGTTCATCACAAATTGTGAACAACTTTTGGGCAGACAATTCAGAATTAAGTCAATACTTAGTTCATGATCCATTGCAAAGCCGAGTGTGCCCAGTCGCTCAATGTACCCCAACATCTTTAACAGAATTGTGAGGCAGAAGTGCCTTCCTGCATCTTTGAGGTGAAGAGGAGTCTGGAGACCTCGAACCTTTCGGATCTCGCCTGCTCTTCAAATAACTCATGAAGATGGAAGATGATGGTATAGCATCCATATGCTCATGCTGCTTTTGCAGCTCAGGTACCATAGAGGCTAGCATGATGCAACTCGCAAGTTCAGAATCGGCACATGTTTCTGATAGGCCAACAATTGGTCTGGAGTTGCATTCTCTGGAGGATGGTGGGAAGTTGTTCTTCAAGGACATAAGCAAGCTTCTCTGCCTTGAGGACTATCCTCAGGTTTCGAAGCCAGTCCATGAAGTTGGCCCAGTCAGTTTATTGGTGTCCAAAATGGAACGCAAGTTTAGAGAAGACATGATCGAGTGATTATCCTAGAAATACAAATTGAGATTATGTGAGAAGATTTATTAAAGAATGTATCAACATACATAAATAAAATCCTATTTATTTTTCAAATTGAATAACCCTTATTATCAATTCGGGAGATGTAGGAACATCTCCAAATAGGTTGATATCCAACCATAGATAAGAACCACCATGGCTGTGGCCATCAAGTTTTTCTTAGCTATGAAGGTAGGTAATTATACCGATTACCCATCACATATATGTAACTATCACTTTATGCTATCAACTAATTGAATGTTTGCATAAATCATTGGGTTGTTAACTCATTAACAAGTATGTATCATTATACATAGCACCAACTGCACCTCTCTTTACATCGACCTTGGCTGTGGCACAACAAATCGATGCTCCAGCTTAAGGCTGACCCATTAATCAAGAAATAGTTTTAATATGGTTGGAGCTCATTCAACCGTTTAGTCAGGCTTGGATGTGTCCAACAACCAAAACTAAGGATTGACCTCTGACTCCAACTATATTATTCATAAACTAATTCCATGGTTTGAACATGTTGAGGTTCAAGTGGGCATGGATGTGTCCATCAACCCAATCGAGAAACAAAACTCCGATTCTAACCATATTAATGGAAGGTGTTGGCCTTAATATTTTGTAAGGGGTTTTGGGTCTCATCTTTTCTAAGCACATTCATGACATTGTGTCATGACTAACGATTTCCTTAATAAAGTATGTATGTGACTTAAGTTATCAAGTCTCATTAATTGAATTAGGAACCGGATTTCCTAATTCATTTCATACTTTATTAAGGAATTGTTTTGGGAAACAATTTCCTAAATTGTCATAATTAATTTCGGAAATAATATGTTCAAGACTTTGATTTCTCTAAATCAAAACTTATTAAATTAAGAGATAATTCCCATAATTCAACCACATATTATTTTCATGAAAATCTCATTTAAGAAACTCTATAGGAAACCATTTTCCTAATTAATTTTGGAGACAATAATATGTAAAAGCATTATCTCTTAAAACATATTTTATTCATGGATTTAATTAATTACAACAAATCGTTTTCTAAGGGTGGCTCCTCGAGGCTCAGATACCCAAAGAAAAATAATTTGTCGTAAATCCAATTGGACGGCTCCCCGAGGCTCAATCCAAAATGAAGAATTTTGTTGTCAATTTAAAAACCAATTCAAATTTAATTGTCAATTAACTGTCCATGAATTTGTCCAGACTTTCTCAAAAGAAAGTGCCCAAAATTGTAAGATTTCAAAAATAATTTTTCAGAATAATTGTAAGTTTCTGGTAAAAAGAAAACTTACATATTTCCAAAAATTGGAAAATTTCTAAAATAGAAAAATTTTCAAAATTTAGAAAGTTTCCAAAGATGGGAAGTTTTCACAATTATCATAAAATTTTAGAAACTAGAAAATTCCAAATGTTTGCGAAATTTCATGAGGATTTCTAAACTTTGAAATTTCTAAATCTAAAATCTATTATAATTTGAAAGTTTCCATAATTGAAAATTTTTTCCGAAATTGAGATCATGACAAAGTGTTCCGCAAAATAATTATATGATAATGTCGAACACTAACCGCGGCTCTGATACCACTGTTGGGACCGGGTGCATGTCGACAAGGATACGAGTTCGTAAAATTCAAAATTTTTACGTGCAGCGGAAGAGTTTGCATAAAATAATTTCCTAAATTATTTTAACTTCGTATCTAGCATGCAACCCTATGGCGTGTTGACATAATCATAAAATAAAATATTATGAAAAGTAAACTAATTTACTTTTGTACCTCGCGTATCTCGAAGGGAGGGACGAGATCCAACCGTAGCGTCCCTTGGAAGCTTCGTCTCTATTCGCGTCCACGCCGAGTTCTCTTCGGGATGACTTCGCAAAGTCACGAGTTTTGTGCCGACAAGAACTACTAGATTCTCGGAAGGCACAACTAGAAGAATAAGAGAAAATAATGGAAAACTAACCAACGAAGTAACGGAATCGAATTCCGGGAAGAGAGGAGTCGCTATCCGCTTCTTCTTCTTCGTGTTCGGGTTCTCCTTCTTCTTGATAGCTCACGCCAACTTCACCTTGGATGTAGGTTGGGTGCGCCGGCCCTAAACCACAAGGTTGGGCGCCGGCCCTAGGCAAGAGAGGGGAGAGGAGGAGAGATTAAGAGAGAGAGGGAGAGAATAATAACAATTACTCAATTGGGAATAAGGGCTAGCCTTTGGTTCCTTTATATAGTAGCAACTCCTTTGCTAAGTCTCCCTCTAAACCGAATTAACGGATTTAACGGAATTAGTTATAAGAAATTTATCTTATAAATTTTCTTATTAATTATTCCGTTTAAACCGAGTCTTTATTATAAACTAATTTATAATAAAACTAATTCTTCTTCTCTTTAAATTATGGAATAAATTTTTATAAGAAATTTATAAACTTTCTTATTATGGAAAAATCAATTCATAATTGATTTTATAAAATTAAAATAAACCAATTCATGGATTATTTTAATCTTCCATAAAAGACTAAATTTCTATAAATTTTATTTATATAAATTTCTTTATACAAATTTATTCATCCATAATTTATAAAATAAATAGCACTAGATTTATTTTATTAATTAAACCAAAATTAATTGGTTTTCTCCTCTTATTTGGTCGGCCACCAAAGGGGGTTTTGACACCCTCTTTGGCTGGCCAAACCAACCCGAACCGCCACGAATTAAACTCATTTAATTCGCCCAAAAAGCCTTCAAAAGACTTAGCCATTTTTAGCTTCCATTGCGCCTCTGACTAACTCAGATTCGACTTATTTCTCTTGATCGGAAAATCTAATTTTCAACTCATTTTAAATCCCTCGGATTACTCGTAGTGCGTGTGACTAAATAGGCTTTCGATTTATGTTGGTCGTCTATAATTTAACTAATTATAGAACGATCATGAGTGGCACCTAGTAGTACATCATGATCCCCAATTAATCGAAAGATCAACGGTTTGACCTCAGAAGAAATTATTCTGAAACCCTTCAACAGCTCTAATGAATCGTGCCCCATTCCCTTCACCACCTTATACCCACTTGGTTCAGGACATGGTCAATAGTGTCAGTCCCCACTAGGCTGACTACGTCACACCTAGCCCAAGTAGTGTCTTTCTCGTCCTTTGGATTTCTAATTACTCTCATGTATTTAAGAGACTTGCACTCTTAACATGATATGCTCTGGCCAGAGGCTTTGAGTAACAATCCGACGATAGGCCTGGGTATACATCTCCTCGCAAGGAGTGGTGAATCCTTTGTAGGCTGTTCAAACATCTTCGAGCACTTCGGCTTATACCCGATCATCCTGGGTCCACACCTCCTTGGAGATGCTTGCTTAAGATGTCAAAGTATAAGTCTCCATGACCAAGATGACTTGAACACCGCAAGTCAAAGGAACATCNAACTATATTAATCATAAACTAATTCCATGGTTTGAACATGTTGAGGTTCAAGCCGGGCATGGATGTGTCTATCAACCCAAACGAGAAACAAAACTCCGGTTCTAACCATATTAATGGAAGGTGTTGGCCTTAATATTTTGTAAGGGGTTTTGGGTCTCATCCTTTTCTTTTAAGCACATTCATGACATATAATTATGTCATGTTCTAACGATTTCCTTAATAAAGTATGTATGTGACTTAATTTATCAAGTCTTATTAATTGAATTAGGAATCGGATTTTCTATTTCTAATTTCACACTTCATTCAAGGAATTGTTTTGGGAAACAATTTCCTAAATTATCATAATCAATTTTGGAATTAATATGTTTAAGACTTTGATTTCTCTAAATCAAATCTTATTAAATTAAGAGACAGATTCCCTTAATTCAACCACATATTATTTTCATGAAAATCTTATTTAAGGAAATATACTCTATAGGACACAATTTTCCTAATTAATTTTGGAGACAATAATATGTAAGAGCATCACCTCATAAATCAAATAAGGAAATTATCGTTTGAGAATCACCTCAAAAATTTCCAAGATTTGATCACATATTTTATTTATGGAAAATTAATATCAATAAATAACTTAATTTGGACGGCTCCCCGAGGCTCAATCCAAAATAAGAATTTATTGATAATATAATTTGGACGGCTCCTCGAGGCTCAATCCAAATTAAACATTTGACTATTTAAATTTAATTTAGGAAATTTAATTATAACAACTAACTTTAAATTGGACGGCTCCCCGAGGCTCAATCCAAAATAAAAATTTTTGTAAATAATTTAATTTCTAATTATAAATTTAAATGCCAATTAATATTCCCATAATTTGTCTAGACATTCTTGAAAGAAAGTCTCCAAAATTGCGAGCTTTCCATAAATGGAAAGTTTCCAAAAAATAAAAAATTTTCAGAATAATTGTATGTTTCTGGTACAAAGAAAACTTACGTATTTCCAAAATTGGAAAATTTCCAAAATAGAAAATTTCCAAAATCGAAAAGTTTCCAAAAATGGAAAGTTTTCACAATTATCATAAAATTTCAGAAACAGGGATATTTCAAAAGTTTGCGAAATTTCATGAGGATTTCCAAACTTTAAAATTCCTAAATCTAAGATTTACCATAATTAGAAAGTTTCCATAATTGAAAAATTTTTCAAAATTGAGATCATGACAAAGTTTTCCGCAAAACAATTATATGATTATGTCGAACACTAACCGGCTCTGATACTATTGTTGGGACTGGGTGCATGTTGACATGGATGCGGGTTCGTAATTTTAAAATTAATTACGTGCAGCGGAAGGTTTAGCATAAATAATTTCTTAAATTATTTAACCACACATCTAAGCATGCAACCTTATCTTGTGTAGACATGATCATATATTTAAATTTTGCAGAATCGTAAACTAATTTACTTATTACCTCGCGTAACTCGAAGGAAGGGACGAGATCCAACTGTAAGCGTCCCTTGGAAGCTCCGCCTCTATTCGCGTCCACGCTGAGTATCTTCGGGATGACTTCGCAAAGCCACGAGTTTCGTGTTCTCGAGAACTACTAGATTCTCCGAGAACGCGACAAGAAACCAAGAGAGAAGTAATCATATCGGAAAAACTCACCACCAAGGTTGGCCGGAATCACAATTCCGGCGAGGAGGAGGAAGATGACTTGCGCCCAATCCCAAGGTGATGATGGTCGGAGAGGAAGGTCGTCTCAACGGAAGAACTTCGTCGCCTCGGAGCTTCTCCTTGTGCTCACAGCAAGAAGAAGGGAGAAGGAGAGAGAGGGCCGTCCAAGAGGAAGAAGGGAGGAGAGGGAGAGAGCCTAGGCAAGAATACTTGGATTATTTCGAATTAATTCCAAGCCTTGCCTTGGGTCCTTTATATAGTGGCCTCTCAACTGCCAAGTCTCTTTTTTCTTATGAAATAAATTTTCATAAGAAATTTATCATATAAATTTTTTATGACTTATTCCATAATGCCAAGTCTTGATTTTATATCATGGTTAAAATCATATTTTAATTCATGATAAAATCAACCAAGTCTCTTTTTTCTTATGGAAGAAATTTATCATATAAATTTTTTTATATAAATTTCTTTATATAAATAGGCTTTCGATTTATGTTGGCCGTCTATAATTAACCAATTATAGAACGATCATGAGTGGCGCCTAGTAGTACATCATGATCCCCAATTAATCGAAAGATCAACGGTTGACATCAGAAACAATTCTGAAACCCTTCAGCAGCTATAATAAATCATGCCCCATTCCCTTCACCATCTTATACCCACTTGGTTTAGGACATGGTCTATGTGTGTCAGTCCCCACTAGGCTGACTACGTCACACCTAGCCTAAGTAACGTTTTCTCGTCCTATGGATTCTAATTACTCTCATGTATCTAAGAGATTCATACTCTGAACATGTCATGCTCTGGCCAGAGGCTTCGAGTAACAATCCGACGATAGGCCTTGGGTATACATCTCCTCGCAAGGAGTGGTAAATCCTTTGTAGGCTGTTCAAACATCTTCGGGCACTTCGGCTTATACCCAATCATCCTGGGTCCACACCTCCTTGGAGATGCTTGCTTAAGATGTCAAAGTATAAGTCTCCATGACCAAGATGACTTGAACACCGCAAGTCAAAGGAACATCGCACTTAAGCTGCAGTAAGAACTTCACTGACATGTCTATATGTAGACTACCAAATGATGTTTTACAGCCAGTCACTCCAATGAACTAGTTCCCTTAACTAGCATTCATGTTTATCTCCGGACATCCCAATGTCACCAGCCAGTGAGAATCAGCTGATTAGAGAATAACCCATGCTAGTCTCAACAGAATTGATAGTGTCCGTTTTTATCAATTCATCGACTAGGGACAATTTCAATACTTCATAATTGCACATGTAGAGATAATCACTAGTTGTGAATTCATCACAAATTCTCTCATGCTGTGAATTGTATTGCAGACATTCAGTAAATGAGTTTAAGATCTCAATCAATTACATAAACATGTATACTCAAATAGTGAATATTCATTTATTAAAATAAATGATTACAATCATAAGGCGATTGCCTTAGGACACTTTTCTCATATCACTAACAAACTCCCACTTGGCCTAATGCCAATCGCTACGGTATCCAATACCACAGGCTCTAACATGACCCTTAAACTTGCTTTGAGACAAGGCCTTAGTTAAAGGATCCGCTAAATTCCTTTCAGTGGGAATTTTCTCAATTTGTATATCATTCCTACTTATAATCTCTCTGATCATATGATTGCGGCGAAGCACATGTTTGGATCGCTGATGAGACCTTGGTTCCTTTGCTTGTACAATAGCTCCATTGTTGTCGCAATAAACCGGTATTGCTTCATCAATGGTTGGAACCACACCAAGTTCTGAGACGAACTTCTTGATCAAGACTGCTTCCTTTGCTGCTTCCGAAGCTGCAATATATTCCCCTTCCGTGGTAGAATCCGCTACGGTGTCTTGCTTGGAACTCTTCCAACTTATTGCACCTCCATAAATACGTATCCAGACTGAGATTTGTAGTCATCCTTATCTGTCTGAAAACTGGCATCTGTATACCCACGTATTATCATATCACCTTCTCCATATATTAGGAACACATCCTTAGTTCTTCTTAAGTACTTGAGAATTGTCTTGACAGCCGCCCAATGATCCATTCCTGGATCAGACTGGTATCTGCTTGTGACGCTCAGAGCATACGATACATCGGGCCTAGTACATAACATAGCATACATGATAGATTCTATCGCAGATACATAAGGAATCTTATTCATGCAAATCCACTCGTCTTCTGTGCGCAGACACATAGACTTCGAAAGGTTGATCCCATGCTTGATGGGAAGGTAACCTTTCTTGGATTCCGACATGCTAAACCTTTCTAGCACTCGGTCTATATATGTAGACTGCGAAAGACCAAGCAATCGTTTTGATCTATCTCTATACATTCTAATCCCAAGGATATAGGTTGCTTCTCCCAGGCCTTTCATGGAGAAAGTTTTGGACAACCAAATTTTAACTGACTGTAAGACTGATATATCGTTTCCTATAAGTAATATGTCATCGACATATAACATTAGGAATACGACTGCACTCCCACTAACCTTCTTGTACACACAAGGTTCGTCAGGATTTTGTGAGAAATCAAACTCTTTGATTGTCTCATCAAAATGGATGTTCCAGCTCTTGGATGCTTGCTTTAGTCCATAGACCGATCGGAGGGTAGCAGTGACTTGTCGAAATTTTGATCAAGTATACTGAGCTAGCCTGGATCGGTCCTCGGACCGATCTGGCACCCTATGGTGATCGGTCCACAGACCGATCAGGGAGCTCACAGGTTTCTCTCTGAACCCTACTGTTCGTGTCCTGATCGATCAGCCGACCGATCAGGAGTGCACCTGATCGGTCACCCGACCGATCAGGACCAGGTCAGTCGGATCAGCCTGATCGGTTTGGGCGCTATCAGATCGAACGGTGATCCGTTCAATCGCATTAAAGTCTGGTTGGTGGACCGATCCACCAACCAAATAACTTCGCAAAAAACTTCTCTTTGCCAAACCCTAGCGCTGAAACCTGTTACTCGCGCAACCTTTGCTTCGTGCGAGAGCCTTCTCAGTGCTTCCGTCTTCCCCTTGCGAGTGCGCGCGTGCGGTCCTAAGGGGTTCTTCCGAGCTCTGTCATCTTCCTGCGACGTTTTCTTTTGCTGAAGGGCTGTGCGTTCTCTCTTGCGCCGAGTCTCTCCTTGCGCAAGTTTGCTCTTCCAACCTCTAAGAACTTCACCAATAGCACCTAAGTAAGTTTTTGTCTCAGTTTTTCTTTCAAATCAGTTCATAGATTATGTTGTGAGGCTAACCATTTTTTGTGCCATGATCTCTTGTTTCGTGCCGTGACCCCTTGATCTGGCCGTGACTCTCTTGATCGAATGCTTCACTTTATGTTTATCACTCTATGATCAAATCTTGGTTCAATTGTGTTCTCTTAATCATTGTGTCTTGATCACGTTCTCTGATTGGGTTTAACCTAACCTTGATCATATTTGTCTATTCCACTCTTTAGAAAGTCTTTTAAGGGTAAAGAAGCTGCTGAGGGCAGTTCGAGGGGGAAAACCTCTTCTTCCTCTGCCCCTTCCAGAAGGCCACAACCTTCTTTTAGCTCCCGGTTCCCAAATGCGGCCTGGAACAGGCCTTCCAGTCAAGGACCTTCAAATTACTATCCTGCCGATCAATTAATATACCTTTTCTGACTGAACATTGTCCGTCGGTCATGGACATTGTCACTTTCTACAACCTGGGTTTTCTTCTTTCCTTGGAACAGACCATCAATTACGACCTAGTCTTAGAATTCTACAACAATCTACAGCAAGGTCCTCAAGGGGGCTTCGAGTTCACTACTCGAGTCGGCAAAATGAACCTTGATTTTTCGTATGAGATTTTAGCAGAGTACTTAGGTGGTCGACGATCACCTAACCTCTATTCGATCTATCCCGAGCTCCCTGATCCTCTGCTGGCCCCGTTTGCAGATGTTACCCCCGACTCCATCTATCAGCACTTTTTTGGTCAACCCCGCCCAGCCGGTCTTGATGAATTGGGTCCAGTTTTCCCTACTTTTGCAGCCCTACGACTTGCTCTAGTTGACTATGTCCTTTTCAAGATAATCATAAATTGCATCTTACCCATCACTTCAAAGCCTTTGACCGAGATCCGACCCTATCACTGTCTTATGCTCTACGGCATGCACCGCCAGATGGACTTCGACATCATGGAGAGCATTTTTCAGTCCATCCTATCATATCGTGAGCTGAGCCGTCGCACGGTCTACATGCCATTTGGTCATGTCATCACTGACTGGCTTATGTCAGTGGGTGTTGATGTCACCCATGGTCAAGAAGGACTGTCGGCTGGGTCGGCGTGCTTTTGCCAAGTCCGGCATTCTTATTCGTGAGCACGACGGGGCCTTGGTTTGGAAGGATGGGCGAGGTCTCGGTGATTTACTCGGCGGAGCACCACATTTTTAGGCACCACCAGAGGCTGTTGCACCTCATGAGGCTCCTGCTGCTGACGCTGAGTACGACTATGAGCCTGACCCAGATCTACGATGGTAGATTTCAGAGCTCGAGTGGACTATCTAGCAGGATCTTCATTTACGGGAGCTTCATCGAGAGGAGATCCGCTCGGAGTTCAGGTCATTTGATCGCAGATTGACCGGGGTGGAGTCTACTGTCTCTGGGGTCCAGACATTGCAGCAGACATGGTACGATGAGTGGCGCCGACACACATTCCCTGGAGGTGCGCCCTCTGCCAGTACCGCGCCCGGGACCGTTGATGCCACGATGGATGACCTCATGCACGATGATGACCCCCCCCACTGATGTTTGAGCTTGGATGTCTGCTGCCTTTTCTCATGATCTGTGTACTTGACTGGTTTTGGTCTGTGTGACTTTTGGGCTGTATGCCCCATGACTTATCTGTTGTGGTCTTGTGCCACATGTATTTTGATCTTGATGCATATGTCTTGCATCTTGTTATCTCTCTGGATGTCTTATGACTTACACTTTCTGACTTTGATGCATGTCTACTCTACTTTTGTATGTTTATTGTTGATGTTATGCTGTACTATCTGCATATTTGATACATAGCTATGTTCATGCTTATGATGCCATGCTCATATGACACATATGCTTGCTTTGCCATGCTTATATCTATTTGTCATATGTGTTCATATGTTTATCAAAATTCGAAACTAATCTTTATTGTGTTAGGATACCCCTAGGGTTAAGGGGGAGTATAGTTTAAACTTAATAGCCGTTCTAGACCCCTTTTCGATGTTCGACAAAGGGGGAGAGTGTTGGTTGGTTAAGTTTAGGGTGGTCATGTTGTAGGGGGAGGATCTGGATTCCCCTATGATTCTAAATTTGAAAAACATGATTGAGAATCCCTAAACTTAAAATCGGGTTGTCAAACAACAAAAAGGGGGAGATTGTTGATGCAGTCTGACCCTGATTGTTATTTTGGTGTTGACACCGATTTTAGTTTAGGTGGATGATTATTGATGATGATTAAGTCCTGATCGGGGATTAGGCATGGTATGGAAAATCCTAGCTTGGAGGGCTAGGTGTTGGAAAATCCTAACCTGGAGGGTTAGGTGTTGAAAATCTTAGCTTGGAGGGCTAGGTGTGTGAAAAGTCCTAATTCGGAAGAGGTGGGTGAAAAGTCCTAGCTTGGAGGGCTAGGTGAAAAGTCCTAACTTGGAGGGTTAGGTACAAATACCCATCTTGGAGAATTAGGTGAAAAAGTCCTGGCTTGGAGGGTCAGGTCCTAGCTTGGAGGGCTAGGTTTGGAAAAGTCCTAATTCGGAAGGGTTGGGTGAAAAGTCCTAGCTTGGAGGGCTAGGTGAAAAGTCCTAACTTGGAGGGTTAGGAGCAAATTCCCAACTTGGAGAGTTAGGTGAAAAATCCTTAGCTTGGTGGGCTAAGGTGGATGAAAACTTAGCTTGGAGGGCTAGGTTTGAGTCCCTGGATCGGTCTGGTGATCGATCAGGGAATCTGGCACGCTGCTCCTTCGTGGATCGGTCGTGTGACCGATCCAGCAATGACTGATCGGTCTGGTGACCGATCAGGGAGCACACAGTGAGGTTGGGAACCTACTGTGCTGTTCCTGATCGATCTGGTGACCGATCAGGGAGTATGCATTTCACCCACTGACTGGCTCCTGATCGGTCTGGTGACCGATCAGGGAGCAAACAGTGAGGTTGAGTTCCCTTGCTGAACTGCTCCTGATCGGTCTGATGACCAATCAGGATCACTGTGCAGATCGTTCTGGAGAACGATCTAGCTTTGCGGGGTTCCTCACTAAGATCGATCAGGACGGTGCCTGATCGGTCTGGTCATGATCTGATCGGTCTGGTGACCGATCAGGTGACCCTCTGATCGGTCAGGTGACCGATCAGGAGGTTTGGACTGCGAAACTCAGAAATCGCCCGATATAGGGGAGGATCGGTCAGGTGATCGATCCACAACCTGGGATCGGTCTGGTGATCGATCCAGGAGAATCTCAAAGAAATCGCGATTTCTGATTGAGCGTTGGGGATCGATCAGGACGGAGCCTGATCGGTCTGGACCCAGCCTGATCGGTCTGGTGACCGATCAGGAGGCTCTCTGATCGGTCCGGTGACTGATCACTTTAATTCAAATTACACTGTCAGACGCTCTGATCGCGCCTGACCATATCCGATTCTCTGCTGCTTACATCTGATACTTGATTTACTGTGTGATATGCTGCTCTAACACTCTGATTAAGCTGCAGGTGACAGGGGAGGATTCAAACACTCAAGGAGAAGTCAATGGCGGCTTTCCTTGGAGCAGGTTTGTCTGATTCTCCATTTCAGGTTGCAACGACTGGAGCTGCAGACTGAGCTGCTGACTGGAGCTTGGTTGAGGGGATCTCAGGAAGTCCAAGGAGGGCTCAGTGGTAGCTGGCGTTGGCAGTGAGGTAGCTGGAGGCTGCAGGAGATGTTGTCACCTGATGCTGAGTGGAGAAACAAAAGGGCGGAGGAAGGCTTCGTTGGAGGCAGAGTTCGAATACTAGTTTCTTGCCGCGCCTTGTGTTCTCCACAACTTGCTTGCTTGCGCATTCTGAAATCTCATCACATTGAGCAAGCTACTGCAATCGAGAAGCAATCATCCATTACTTGAGCGCTTGAAGGAGAGAACAAGAAGCTTGGAGTCCGATAGCGGGAAGACATGAGGAAGGGTTTCTTACGTGAGATCTCCGCTGGGTGGAGCTCAGGAAAGTTTGCTGTGTTCTTGTCTGTGCAAAGTGCTTGAGTAAGATCCTTCTTGCTGTTTCTTTGTGCTTAAACTGAAATCTGTGATTGAAACACTGTGGAGAGGTTTCTCCACCGAGAAGGAGGTTGCTTTCTATCCGGTGATAACCGGGGCTTGATCTGCCGACGATCAAGGGATCGCCCACCTTAAGGGCACGCCAAGGAGTAGGGGCAAGTTATCCTCGAACCTTGTAAATCCTCCTTGTTAGCGATCTTGGTAGTTGTAGTTTTTTCCCTTCATTTTCTATTTCTGCATCTTCTGTTTTCATACTTCCGCTATGCTACTAACAAAGCTAAGTGCAGAAACTTGATTTGTGTCTAAGTCCAAGTGATTGGCTATATTCACCCCCCCCTCTCTAGCCATCCGGTTTCCAACAGACTGCTCGAGGGAAAGACCGAAAATGGATTTGGGTGAGCCCAACTCTAGATGACTGGAGATCACTCATGAGTGCCGGAAGAAGACTGTTTAATCGAAAATTGACCAAGCAATTAGGCGCTTGAGTTTATTCAGGCAATTAGGTGCTTGAGTTTATTCAGGCGCTCACATATACAGGTGCCCAAGCTAATACGGGCGCCCAAGAGTTGATGAGTTTATCGACAATGAGCCATTTTTCGACAGTTGTGACTTGGATGGGCGTTGATCACTATCAGCCGCCCGTGTTGCTCTCAAGCACCTGTGATGTGCTATGTCAACATGTCAATAATGTTGTCCAAAGGCTATAAATAGACCCCTTATCTCATAGTCATTCATCATTCGAATTGAAAACAACTTCGGTAATACTTTCTCTAGTCTTTAAGTTTTAGAATTTGTAAGAGGCTTCTCCTCCCATAAGGAGATATTTTGGAGTTGAGCATTTCGTTGCTTTAGATTAGCAACCACACAAGTTGCAAACCAAGTACATTCTCATTTCCTCTTCCTTTTAAGTTGTTAATCTTGTTTATGTTATTGATTTGCATTTTTACTAACTCTATCTTTGTTTAAGAAAAATAAAAGATCTAGATTTTACTTTGCAGGGCTATTCACCCCCATTTAGATGGGCCAACCAATCCTAACAAATTCTAGCTTTCAATCAGAATTGAGATTGATCAACAAAACTTAGGTAAGAATCTCGTCACCCTTTGATCTCTTCTCGGTGAATATGTACTGCCCCATCAGTAGCTCAACGATGATGGATGGATCGGGAGCTAGGGCATAGCTAGAAACGGATCTCCTCCTTCCCATAGGCAAGATAGCTAAAATTATCGCAACCCCCCCGAGAGGTACTACACGATCGACGAAGGCACACAGGGTTCCCAAATGGTCTGCTCCACAGGAAAGGTTCGGTGGTGGAAAATCCCTCGGCGACATGAGCTTGGGGAGAAAGGGGGCTCCTGGGAAGGAGAGTGTCAGCAGCAATTCGGGAGCTAGGGAACTGAATGAGAGGGGTGGCAGTGCCAACTCGTGTGCATGACGTGTTGGTGCCGGAAGCACCAAATCGAACCTAGTTTTGATAATGCAAAAGGATTCAAAGTTAAGTTTGTGTTGTGATCTAACAGATTTGCTAAGTGTACAGGAAAGCCCTAGTTTACCTAGGCACGAAGTCTTGACCTGCAGGGTTGGCCATGAAGTCTTGGTCGATGATTGGGCACGAAGTCCTAGGCATGGGCTGAGCACCGAAGACCTGATCGAAGGTTGGGCACGAAGACTTGGTCGAGGACTGGGCACGAAGACTTGATCTGGAAGATCAGGCTGAAAACTTAGCCGAGTGAGGACTATGGACAGAAGTAGGGACGGGTCGAGGTATGGATGTCTCGAGATCCAGGAGCTTCAAAAGTTGAGAAAAAGTACAACCAGAGGTACCGGTTGGCGAAAGGTAACTTCTCCAGAGTGGAGTAGGTGAGGATGCGTTCCCCGAAAGAGAGAACAGTAGGCGTCGGTTCGACCTAAGTTTCATTTGAAATCCAAAGTCAGGACCAGACAACTCTGGCTGTCAAATATTCATGCTTTCTTTACATATTATTGTTTTCTTGGACTAACACAGGCTAAGATTAGCAGTTGCCCGTATTAGGGCCACTTGAGAGGACTCAGGTGCTGAAGAAGCCAGGCGCCCAAGAGGTCTCGGGCGCCCCAGATGGGTTTGCTCAGCATTGGCGAAGTTGAGTTGGTGGCTACTGATTGGATGCGCCACATCAACACTCAGGTGCCCTAGTGCACTTAGGTGCCCGAGAGTGGATAAGTTTTGGCTGAGTTAAAGGATAACGACGTGGCTGAATTGCTGACGTGGAGGGCACCCCTATGAGCACTTGGGTGCCCGAGTGCCAATATAAAAGGGGTCCCCCCTTGCTTTTAAACATCAATTCAAGCACTCAGAATCACTGCGATAAAGTTTTCGTGCTCATGTTCTCCATGCCAAAGCAGTCCGAGATCGACGTCACGCCACTTCTACGATGAAACAACTTCTTTTTCCTTAAGCAAGTGTCATCGGTATAAAGTTTCAGATTTATTTTTTGTAGTTAATCTTTATACTTTGTAACTTATTTTTGCGAATTATAGAATTGCCCAATGAAAACTGTCAAGGACCATGGGTCTTGGAGTAGGAGTCGTCACATACTCTGAACCAAGTAAAAACAAAGTGTTAGTGTTGGTGCCCAGTTGATTTTGATGTGATGAACCAAGTTAGGATAGGTAGGTCCTATTGTGATTTTGATCCCTCTATCTAAGTGTGCAGGAACTTAGGAGCGGAGGAAGTCGAGTATAAGACAATCCAAGGATCCACACCCACACAATAAATCTCCACTATGCTCTTCTCCTTTTCAAATCAAGCTAAAGGTGGAGAAACCCTTACAAGATGATCTCTTCCTCTTACGAGATTAGAATGATTTTTGAATGAAGAAATTGAGAACTTGAAAGCTTGAAGACTTTAGAACGTGCAAGAAAAATGAGAAGATCAAGTTATTATGTTCTTCAAGTTCTGAAATCTACTTTTGTATTGCTCTCGATATTATTCGACTGGTATCATCATCAGTCGACTGATGAGCTTCAACGGTCACCGAAGATTGCGTTTGATTTTTTGCCATCAACCCACAACGAATGGATTTAAGCATAGCTACTGGCGAATAGGTTTCGTCATAATCAATTCCTTATTTCTGACGATATCCTTTTGCCACTAATCTAGCCTTAAAAGTAATAACATTATCTTCCATGTCGGGTTTCTTCTTGAAAACCCACTTGCACCCTATGGGCTTAATCCCTTCAGGTGGGTTAACCAAGTCCCATACTTGATTTTTGTACATGGAATCCATTTCCGACTTCATGGCTTCAAACCATTTATCCCTTTTTGAATTTTTAGAACATCTTCATAACTGATAGGTTCGTCATCGTTAATGAGTAACACGTCGTTCGATTCACTTATGAGAAATCCATATCTCTCTGGAATATTGCGTGTCCTATCAGACCTACGAAGAAGTGGTGTTGTTTTAGGTTCAACTGATAGCTCATCATTATGAGTTATTGGTTGTGGGTCTAGACTAGGTGTCTCTGTAATGTCTATTGGAGTTTCTTGAACTTCTTCAAGTTTAATGCTACTCCTACTATTTTCTTGTAAAAGAAATTCTTTTTCTAGAAATACAGCATGCCTTGAAACAAACACCTTTTGTTTCAAGGGATGACAGAATTGGTATTCTTTCGTTTCCTTAGGGTATCCAATAAATAGACATTTATCAGACTTAGCATCCAATTTGTCTGATACAGTCCGCTTTACATAAGAAGCACAACCTCATATCTTTAGGTGAGATAAATGAGGTTTCTTACTATTCCATGTCTCATATGGAGTAGTAGAGACTACCTTGGTCGGGACTCTGTTTAGCAAGTAAACAGCTGTCTTAAGCGCATAGCCCCAAAAGGATTTTGGAAGAGTTGCATGATTCATCATGGAGCTAACCATGTCCATCAAGGTTCGGTTACGCCTCTCAGATACACCATTATGCTGTGGTGTATACGGCGGAGTCCATTGAGACAATATCCCATTGTCCCTAAGATAATCTTGAAACTCTTGACTCAAGTATTCACCACCCCGATCGGATCGAAGTATCTCAATACTTTTGCCAAGCTGTTTCTCTACTTCATTTCTGAATTCTTTGAATTTCTCAAAAGCTTCAGATTTGTGTTTCATTAAGAACACATACCCGAATCGTGAGTGATCATCGATAAAGGTAATGAAGTAGCTATAGCCTCCTTGTGCAAGAGTTGACATTTGTCCACATACATCAGTATGTATTAGACCAAGCAATTCTCCCACTGGTTTACCTTTTCCCGAAAAGGGTAATTTGACCATCTTACCTTTTAAGCATGATTCGCATATATCAAATGAACTAGGTTCAAATGATTCTAGAATTCCACATCGGTGTAATTTGGTCATGCATTTCTTGCTTACATGGCCAAGACGACAATGCCACATATAGGAGTCTATTTGATTATCTACTCGAGCACGTCTGTTGCTAACTTCGTTATTGAAAACGTCACCGGATAAATCTAACGTATAGATACCATTGCATAAAGTTCCGGTCCCATAAAGAACACCATTTAAAGTTATGTAACAGCAATTGTTACTAAAAGTTAAATGATAACTCTTTTCATTCAAGTATGAAATAGATACAATGTTCTTTATTAACGAAGGAACAAAATAACAATTATCCAATTCTAAGACAAGTCCACTAGGGAGCTTTAGCAAATATGTTCCGATGGTAACAGCAGCAATCTTTGCTCCATTTTCAACTCGCAAATTTGCTTCTCCCTTGACGAGTCTTCTTCTATTCCTTAGCCCCTGTATGTCATTACATATATGTGAGCTACATCCAGTATCAAGTACCCAAGTGTCCGAGGAAATAGAGTGACATTCAATAACGAAGATACCTGAAGAGGATGGGGCATCAGATGCCTTCTTCTCCAAGGACTCAAGATAAACCTTGCAGTTTCTTCGCTAGTGGCCCTCCTTGCCGCAGTGATGGCAAGTACCTTTTGGTGTCTTTTCAATCATTTTGGCCTTTTTCTTCCTTCCCTTATTTTGTTCTTTGGGCTTCCTTTTAGAGCCTTTCTTTGAGGAACCAACTAACAATACCGTCTTCTGATCCTGCTTTACAGAAGGCTCTATAGTCTTCAGCAGGTTAAGCAACTCAGGAATGGTAGTCTCCAGTTTGTTCATCCGATAGTTCATCACAAACTGTGAGTAACTCTTGGGCAAACAATGCAGAATTAAGTCAATACTTAGTTCGTGATCCATTGCAAATCCGAGTGTGCCTAGTCGCTCAATGTACCCCAACATCTTTAACACAAACTGTGAAACAGAAGTGCCTTCCTACATCTTAGAGGTGAAGAGGAATCTGGAGACCTCAAATCTTTCGGATCTCGCCTGCTCGTCAAACAGCTCATGAAGATGGAAGACGATGGTATGAGCATCCATATGCTCATGGTGCTTTTGTAGCTCAGGTACCATAGCGGCCAGTATGATGCAACTCGCAAGTTCAGAATCGGCCATATGTTTCGATAGGCCACTAACTGGTATGGAGTTGCATCTTCAGGAGGGTGGTTGGGAAGTTATTCTTCAAGGACATAAGCAAACTTTTCTGCCTTGAGGACTATCCTCAGATTTCGAAGCCAGTCCATGAAGTTTGGCCCAGTCAGCTTATTGGTGTCCAAAATAGAACGCAAATTCAGAGAAGACATGATCAGGTGATTATCCTGAAATACAATTGGGGTATGTGATGGATGATAAATGCATCAATATACATTAATTAAATCCTATTTATTTTTTGAATTGAATAACCCTTTTTATCAATTCGGGGATCGTAGGAACTTCTCCAATAGGTTGATATCAACTATAGATAAGAACAACCATGGCTAGAGTCCTATCAAGTTTTCTTAGCTATACAGGTAGGTAATTATACCGATTACATATTATACATATGTAACTATCACATTATGCTATCAACTAATTGAATGTTTGCATAAATCATTGGGTTGTTAACTCATTAACAAGTATGCAACAATATACATAGCACCCAACTGCACCTCTCTTTACATCGACCTTGGCTGTGGCACAACAAATCGATGCTCCAAGCTTAAGGCTGACCCATTAATCAAGAAATAGTTTTAATATAGTTGGAGCTCATTCAACCGTTTAGTCAGGCTTAGATGTGTCAACAACCAAAACTAAGGATTGACCTCTGACTCCAACTATATTAATCATAAACTAATTCATGGGTTTGAACATGTTGAGGTTCAAGCCGGCATGGATGTGTC
>JAGFNQ010000329.1:0-28689 GCA_024364735.1 Boesenbergia rotunda | reverse complement strand
CTAAACCCTTAACCGAGAAGGTTCAGGAAGGAACTCCTACTCAAGTTGAAAAACTTGAAAAGGAGAACTCCTCCCTGAAAACTCAGGTTAAGGATTTTAGAACAGCTTTAGAACGATTTACATCTGGTTCCAAGGGTCTTGACATGATCCTTGGAAAACAGAAATCAGTTCTAAATCGATCCGGACTTGGCTATCGAACCAAATCCCGACAAAGATCATATTTGACTGTACTGAATCAGTCCAGAGGAAAAATTCAGGCATGGGTACCTAAACTGTGCCTGAACCAACCTACTGGATCAAATCAGTATTGGATCCCCAAGGACAAGATTCACATCTTGCCCAACCATCACCGTGGCTTTAGTCCAGGGGGAGCCAAACTGAAAACTATTTTTATTATTAGATAAACATGTTATTCTTGATTTAAATTGCTTGATTGATTGATTATTTTTTGCAATATACCATGCTTAGACTTAGGCTAGCTTAAGGACTAAACAAACTTAGCTGAAATTTGACAACATAGTATTGGGTAGAGGTGAGATGATAGTACGTTAGGGAAACCAATTCTAATAAGATCAAGTTCACTTGGTCTCTTTAGACTGGTGAAACTAGCACGATCCAAAACTCAAACTAGTTAGACCAGAAATTTTTCAAATAATAATTTTGAAAATGAAATTTCATTAAAAGACTTTGTCAAGGAAAGGGTGGATGATCCCATAAGGCTACGGCCAAAGAAGGCCTAGTGCCTCGCCAAGACCTGGAAGCCAATTTCTGAAATTCAAATTCAAATTATTTTTGTCAAATTCGAATCTAACACAAAAATTCAGTTATTTGTAGATGTAAACTTCTTTTAAAATTAATTAAGTTTTCAAAATTAATCAAATTTTTTTCAAAATAGTTTTTTTTATCTAATCAAAACCTGTCTCACGAAACCTATAAGGTTAACGTGATTGAAAACCCTAGATTCGGGTGAGACAGTAAAATTAAGACTAAATTATGACTCCTTTAAATACCTGTGTTGCAGTAAAATTCTATATTTCAAACCACGGTCAACATAGTCAAACCACGGTCAACATAAGTCAAACCACGGTCAAATCAGGTCAAGTCTGGTCAAATGCACTCTCTTAGAGTTCAAAGCTAGTCCTTAGGGCTCCCAAATCCGTGTGGGCGCCCCAAGACTGGTCAAAAAGTCCCTCTGCCACTGCACGCTGACCAGGGCGCCCTGGAGCATCAGGGCGCCTTGGGATACCCCTTTGTTGGTCAAAAGCTGCCAAAAGGCAGCTGCAGCTCTGGGTGGAGGCGCCCTCCCACAGTCCTTTCACGGCAGAAAGCTGCCGAAAGGTAACTGCAGGCCTGGTCAAGGCGCCCTCACTGGTAAGGGCGCCCTCATCAGCTAAGGCGCCATCCCGAGGAAGGGCGCCCAAACTGCCTATAAAAAGGGGCTCCCTTCCCCTTCTTCTCTTCACACCCAAAACACCTCTCCTCCTTAACTATCTACCTTCCTAGAGATCTTGCAACCCTCTCAAGCTCTCAAGCCATCATCTTCAACAATGCCTCCCCGAGCAAACCGGTATAATTTATTGTTTTTGTTAATTTCTTTTCAATTTTTTTTAAATGCACACTTTCTTTAAGTATACATTCGTTCTCTTAGAAGACGTCGACCTAATCAGGCAGAACCCGGTACTCAACCTAGTCCTGATCCTAGGTTTCCCAATTTAGAATTATGTAACAAGTTCGCTCGTACCACCTATAAACCTATCAAAACGAGCTACTTGATAGGTTATTCTTCACCAATCCTGTCCCTAGCTATGAACGTTATAAACCACTACCAACTAGATAATCTCGTATTCTGCACTCACCCAATCAATACTTCCTTATGTGCAGAATTTTACAATAATATCATTAGACAGGATAATCTCATGTTCTCCACCATGGTTCAAGGTATTCCCTTAACCATCACACCAACATTACTGAACCGATTTCTAGGACTACGACCCACGCAGTCCATCTTCTGTTGTTATCCTCCTAGGGAGCCTCCCTTTGATGCTCCCTATTCTCACATCACCTTAGATACATTACACTCATACTTCTTTAAGCAACCAATGGCCAGACGTTTCCAGTCAGTCGACTTAGAGGTTCAGGACTACGCCCTATACAGGGTCTTAGTCCGATGTATTCTGCCATTATCCACCAGGGACGTCACCACTATGCGACCATTCCATACCTTTCTCCTGTACGCCCTGATTCACCAGCTAGATATTGATATAGGGCTTCATATGTTTCACACTATCCTACACGCATCCAGTGTGACCACGCAAGGGCGGGTACGCACACCCTACTGCCACATTGTCACATCCCTATTACATTACCATGGTAGGAACATTACCGAGGGAGAAATGGCCGATCTGACCGACTACGATGAAATAGGCTATAGAAACTTCGCCCTAGTAGGTATAGAGGTGTCCGGTATCGGGGTCCTGTCCTGGAGACGTCGGAGAGCAGCTCCCCAGATCGATTCGGACGAGGAAGTCGAGTACGACGTCGCAGATGTAGCAGCAGAAAGCCCGAGCCCATATAGACGAGCCCCTCCACCGACACTCTACGAGAGAGTGACCCGTATGGAGACACAGATACAGAGTCTCCGAGAGGAGGTCGAGGCCTCTCACATAGAGCAGATGGACGCTCGCCGAGCTGATAGAGAAGTAGCTGATGCACGATTCTTAGAGATGATGGCACGGTTCGATGCGTGGCAGCCGAGTCCATCTGATCACCCCGGTCCTTCATCTTAGATTCACTTAGCATTGTACCTATTTGACTGCCCTACTCAGTAGGGTTGACTTGTGCTTGACTGTTGACTATGTTGAAACTAGAGTATCTGCTTTTTATGATGACCAGTTTATGATTATTGGTTTCTTGTCAATTAGTTTAGGATTGTGCTTTGTAGAATAGAGAAACTCAATTTTTTCTGCTCTATTTTTTTAAATTGTTTCCAAAAATAGAATTTGAAAAACTGCTTTACTCAATTTTAAAATCAGTTTTCATTTTCGACTTAGTTTTATTTAAAAACTACCCCTTTCAAAACTAGGGATTTTTCGAAAATGGACTTAGCCTAGGCCCTAACCCTAGAACTGCATGCACCTATAGACATAGAAGCCAGCATCTCACAAGCACCTTAGGGTACTTATGATTGATAACCTAGAAAGGGTTGAGATGCTTAGGTCTTTGCCTTAATTCAAGATGCTTTAAGTCAGTGCATCTGCAGTAATTGGGGCACTAAATACAACTTATACAGCAATCAAGTTAAGTGTCAAGCTTAGAAAATCTAACTTGAACAGAAACACTTAACTTGACTAACCCTAGCAAAAACTACTGTATATAACAGTTAGTAAGTAACTAATTGGGTTAGACAGGTCCCTACAGACAAAAACTAATTGATTTAGTGTAAATCTAACTGGTTCAGTACAACAAATTATTATTTATTTTTCTTTATTATTGACACATATTTATCTGTTTTGATATATGGCAAAGGGGGAGATAGAGATAGGAAAAAGAAAAATTATTTTTTTCTAAATTTTTCCTTTATTCAAAAAGATTCAAAAATATACTTATCCTTTATTCAAAAGCTTAAACTTTTTGAAGAAGTACTTAAGTTCTTAAAACTTTCAAAATTTTGCAAAGTACTCTAGCTTCAAAATTCTTTACTTAAAACTTTCAAAATTTTGCTAAGTACTCTAGCTTCAAAATTTTTGTTTCAAGCTTTCAAATTTTGCTAAGTACTCTAGCTTCAAAATTCTTTACTTAAAACTTTCAAAATTTTGCTAAGTACTCTAGCCTCAAAATTTTTGTTTCAAGCTTTCAAATTTTGCTAAGTACTCTGTTGGTGCAGGAAGCACCAGATCGAACCTTGTTTTGATATTGGCAAAGGATTCAAAGTTAAGGGTTATTTGTTGTCTAACAATGCTGCTTGAGTGTACAGGAAAAGCCCTAGCGAAGGAATGCTAGGCACTGGCGAAGGATTGCCAGACAGGAAAAGCCCTAGCGAAGGAATGCTAGGCACTGGCGAAGGACTGCCAGACAGGAAAAGCCCTAGCAAAGGACTGCTAGGCTCTGGCGAAGGACTGCTAGAATGGACAAACCCTAGCGAAGGAATGCTAGGCCCTGGCAAAGGGCTGCCAGAAGAAAAGACCTAGCAAAGGGCTGCTAGGCACCAAGCGAAGGGCAGCTTGGTAACTCAAGACCTGGCGAAGGACTGCCGGGCAAAAGTCCAACTGGAGGATCCGGTTGGCACCAGGTAAATTCTCCCGAGAGGAGTAGGTGAGGACGCGTTCCCCTTGAGGGAACATTAGGCGTCGGTTCGACCTAGGGCTCCATTTTGGAGACCAAAGTCAGAACCAAGACAGCTAAGGCTGTATAAAATAATAATATAATTATTATTTGGACTAACCCTGGATGCAGGATCGAAGGACTGAGTATCTGCAGCTCAGAGAGCCTCAAAGGAGTGAGGCAGAAGCTGAGCAGGGCGCCCCGGACGATCCGGGCGCCCCCAAGGTCAACCCAAGTCTGTAAGAACCTCAACGCGCTTCGCCCCGCTTGTCGCGGGCGCCCCGCGTGTCGCGGGCGCCCCCACTGCCAGCTGCCGAAGCGCATCCCTGCGAAGCCGAGGAGATGAGGCTTTGACCGGTCAATGCGGGCGCCCCGAGCCATCCGGGCGCCCCGGTCAAACCGGATCCCGAGGATAAGGGGATCAAACGGCGACCGAGCAACAACCGGATCTGCTGCCACGTGGGGGGGCCGCCCCCGTCGACCAGGGCGCCCCAGGCCCTATATAAAGGGCCCTCGACCTCCTTCTTCAAAGCATCAATTACTGCGACGCTTCCACGCTCTTCTGCTTCCACGACACGCTCCAGAACTCTTCCAACTCGAGCTGACGACGTCCTGCTGCTCCAACACTTCGATCTACACCGGACGTCGGTAACGAAGAGCTTAATTAAGTTTACTAGGCTAATTCTGTAATACTGTTTATTGTAAACTTTCTCGAACGTATAGAATTGCCCGCAGAAAACGGTCAACGACCGTGGGCCTTGGAGTAGGAGTCGACACAGGCTCCGAACCAAGTAAAACGACCGTGTTAGCATTGTTTTTGTGTCTTATTTCCGCTGCGCACTTACTCTTTTAAATCCGAACGATTTGCGACATTCACCCCCCCTCTATCGGTCTTTCTCGATCCAACATACTCTAGCTTCAAAATTTTTGTTTCAAGCTTTCAAATTTTGCAAAGTACACTAGCCTTTCAAAAGATTCTTACTTAAGCTTGTCAAAATTATTTTTACTCTAAAGCTTAAAGTTTTTCAAATTGTTAAGTACTAAAATGTTTCAAGCTTGTTATATCCTACCAAAAACTTAAGCTAACATTTTGAGTACTTTAAAACTTAAGACTTTAAAAATTTCTTAGGTACTCTAATTATGCTTTAAAAACTCTACTATGTATTTTTAAGTTACTTCTAAGTACCTAAAACTTAAGCACAAGTAAAGTTTTTAAACCCCACGAATTTTTGAAAAATATAGGGGGAGGTTCCTTCCAGGGGGAGGGAACAAAAGTTAAAACTTTTCATGTCTTGTTTAAACTTAACTTTTTGAACTAAGGTTGCCATAAATCAAAAAGGGGGAGATTGTTGGTGCAGAATGCACTTAAGTCAAACCTGTGTTTTGATAAATGGCAACATAGGTCAAAAGTTAAGTCTTTCTTGTTTTCTAACAAGTTAATCAAGTGTGCAGGAAAAGCCCTAGCAAAGGACAGCTAGGCAACTGGCAAACGACTGCCAGTGGCAAAGCCCTAGCGAAGGACTGCTAGGCAACTGGCGAAGGACAGCCAGTATCCAAGCCCTAGCGAAGGACTGCTAGGCAACTGGTGAAGGACTGCCAGCATCAAAGCCCTAGCAAAGGAATGCTAGGCACCGGGCGATGGACAGCTCGGCATCCAAGCCCTGACAAAGGACCGTCAGGCAAAAGTCCAACCAAAGGAGCGGTTGGCATCAGGTAAATTCTCCCGAGAGGAGTAGGTGAGGACGCGTTCCCCGTCGAGGGAACAGTAGGCGTCGGTTCGACCTAGGACTCCATTTTGGAGACCAAAGTCAGAACCAAGACAGCTAAGGCTGTATAAAATAAATAATTAATTGTGTTATTGTGTTTTGGACTAACCCTGGATGCAGGATCGAAGGAACGTGTGTCTGCAACTCAGAGAGCCTCAAAGGAGTGAGGCAGCAGCTGAGTAAGGTGCCCTGAGTGTCCAGGGCGCCCTCAAGGTGAACCAGAACCAAGCGAAGTAAAAAGAGCTTCGGCTGCTTACTGGGCAAGGCGCCCTCAGCAGCGAAGGCGCCCTCAGCAGCCAAGGTGCCTCCAGCCCAAGACTGCGAAGCTCCAGCCTTATCCACAGCCGAGAATTCTGCGCGGAAGAAGTCAGCCAAGGCGCCCTCTGCGACCAGGGCGCCCCAGAGGTCAAACCACATCCCTATTGCGGTGGGATAACGCTTGACCGAGCAAAGCGCGGATCTGCTGACACGTGGCAGGGCGCCCCCGACGTCCAGGGCGCCCTAGGTGCTATAAATAGTACCGCTCGACCTCAAGCTTCAACAATCAACTTGATACCAAAGCTTCCATACTCTTCTGTGCTCACGCCTTGGTCCAGAAACTGCCCAACTCAAGCGACGACGTCCTACTGCTCCGGAAAGCCAACCTACAACCGGACGTCGGTAACAGAAGAAATTTCTTTTAAAAGTTTATAGTGCTGTACTTGTAAATCTCTTTCTGTAAACTGATTTTGCGTTCATATAGAATTGCCCAAAGTAAACGATCAACGATCGTGGGCCTTGGAGTAGGAGTCGACCTAGGCTCCGAACCAAGTAAAAAATACTGTGTTCGCGTATTTTGTTTATTTCCGCTGTGCAAATTACTCTTTCCATAAATTCGAAAAGTTTTGTCGATATTCACCCCCCTCTATCGACTCTATCGATCCAACACTAAGTGCATGCTTTAAGATTATGGTTTTTCTTATTTGTGTGTTTTAAGTTCCTAAAGAATACATGTTTTATCATAGAATATGAATTGGAGTAAGTTTTTGTGTATGTGACCTAAGTATGACAAGAGTAAGTTCTTGAAATGTCCCAAAAAGGAGTTTTGGGGTTAAGGGCACGCAAGGTGCTCGATGAAAGTTCCAAGTAAGAAAAGGTAAAGGTTTATAGTGCAAGATTTATGAAAAAGAAAGTTAGCTTGATAAACACAAGCATTATGAGTAAGAAAGTATTTTACTTTTGTAAAGTGACATGTACCGGGCAAATGAGAGGCCCACAGAAAGTAAGAAAGAAGCTCTAATAGGGTGCGGTGGCTAGCTACCCCGAAACCTATTAGGGATGCGCGCATTGGTACATTGATACCATGGTACAGTGTCAAGGCCTGAGAAAGTTGATTATTATTTTGAAGTATATGAGTATATGTAAGTGTTTTCAGTTTAAGCATATGTTTTGCTATGTATGTTAACATTGTTATGTTACAAGCATGTTAAAGAGCAAGAGCAAGGAAGTTACTAGTTTAAAGTATGGAAATGCATAAGTAGCAAGTCTCAAAAGAAATTATGAGTATGTTAGATTTGCCAATGTTTTAATGCTAGTAAATGTTTTCAAGCATGATTGAGCATGATAAGTATATGAGAGTTTCCATGTGCAAGTATTTCAAAGTGCATGTGTTTTAAAGCAAGCATTATTTGAAAAGAGCATGTTTATCATTGATCGCATGGATTTGTGAGTTAGGATTTACTTACTAAGCAAATCGCTTATTAGTTGCATTTCCTTCTATTGCAGACAAAGGTAAATAAAAAGCATAAGCTAGGGAGGCGAGCGGGACTTGCATTGATGTTCAGTGGCGGCGGAACCGTGGAAGAGATCGTCGGGTTAAGTCTTGTAGAACATGTGTTTTGGTGTTTTGAATTGGTAGAACGAATGACTTTGTTTAAACCTTGCATAGAGACAAAGTTGGGTACAAACTCTAGTCTAGATTTCACATATTTTGATAGCTTATTTACTTCCGCAAAGATCCTAATTGCAAGTTTATGAGGTTGTTTTGGGTTGCTAAAATGTTTATAAAACTAGTGTAGAGTATTGATTTGGAGTTATTTATCTATATACTTGAAAGTATATGAATTGTGAAGCTTTGGAAATGGTTTTCAGGTCTGTAAATGCAGGTTTCAGGCATGCCAGTCGACTGGTTCAGAACCAGTCGATTGCCCTATCGAACAGAAAGTTTCTGTTCGATGCACCAGTTGACTGCCATGAGGCCAGTCGACTGGTGTCGGGCCCAGAAAGTTTCTGTGGCCGATACCAGTCGACTGGCTATATAGCAGTCGACTGGTACTATTAAAAAGAAAATGGTATAGAGCAGCTGGTTAGTTCTTCAGTTTTACAACTAAGAGGTCTAGGGGTCAAATCCTTGCAAAGCAAATAATATGAAAGTTTTTTTTTAAAAGGAAAAAAAAATCAGAGCAAGTTAAGGGAAGTCAAGTAGTTGTAACCTAAGGTTAAGAATAAGGTAAAGTTAAGGTTAAGTAAATGTGGCGCCCGCCTTAAGGAAGAGAGAGAGAAGTTAAGGAGGCGGGCCGTCACAGAGTGGTATCAGAGCCAGTTCCACCCTTCCGCCACACTGACATCAAGCATCAATCCTACCGCCTGCCAAGTAAGAAGTTCATATGTTGTAGTTTTATATGCTTTTCATTATTGACTGCTAGTATCAGTAAGTGCATGATGATAAGGAAGTATGTTAGTATTATTATATGCTATTATGTGCATGATCAGTATATGCTATCTAATGAGTATGATGATAGTATGATGATAATATGATGATATGACATATGTCATATGAGTATGATGATATGAGTAGGATGATAGTGAAGTAATAAAATGCCCTTATTGATGAAAGGTCTTTATCGAAGTAATGTTATTACCCTCTTTAAGATATAGAATAAGAGAATGCCAAGAGTACGTCCTGGAAAGGCCCAAAATGAGGAGCGAGCTCCTAGAGGGCAAGAGGCAACATAGTCTCTTTATGATATAGAGTAAGAGAATGCCAAGAGGGCGTCCTAGAAAGGCCCAAAATGAGGAGCGAGCTCCTAGAGGGCAAGAGAAAGAGTCAGTACCACCACCAACTCTCTTAGAGGTGATGGCGCAGTTATAGAGACATTAGTAGAGTAACAGCAAGTTATTGCCACTGTGATGGCTAACCAGTAGGCCACTCCTGTTACCCCGCCGGTGGCGAATGTAGTGGCACCAGTGGTGACCGAAGACCCATCGGTTACCTTTATAGTCCCGACAAGGGGGGTAAGACAAGAAGCATACCTCATCTAGTGGCAGAAACTAAAGCTAGGGAACTTCTCAGGCACAATCGAACCATGGGATGCTCAAGCATGGTTCAAAATTTAGGAAAGCATAGTAGAGCTACTGGACTAGCCTGAGGTAGAGAAAAGAAAGTGCGTCTTCTTCTGCCTTACCGGAGATGCTAGAATGTGGTGGGAGAGAGTCAAGGCCAAGAGAAATGTCAGCCAGATGACATGGGCCGACTTCGAGACTGAGTTCTTCGAAGAATATTTTTACATGCGAGTAACCAACAAGCGTTACGATGAATTCACAAAGTTCAGACAAGGAGACTTATCCGTGGATGAAGCAGTGAAGAAGTTTAATCGGTTAGCTTGTCTGTGCCTAGAGCTAGTTGGCACTGAAAGAGAAAGAGTCAGGCTAATGATCAAGATGTTAAGGACTGAGATAGCTTTAAAGGTGGCCAGCGGTATTAGTAGGCCGCAGACCTCGGAAGGACTGATAACAGTATAAAGGCCACCAGAAATGTTAAACGATGAAGTTCTTAATAACCTTACCTTCGAGAGAGGTCATGGCATCTACTCAGTGGCTAAGAGCTGTATTAATTCGGATTTCCAACCGAGAACTCGATAGTGATTTAGTAGTCCTTGAGATGAAGGATTACGATATCATTTTAGGGATGGATTTCTTGAGCAAGTATAGTGCTTCTATAGACTGCCGCAAGAGGAAAGTCAAGTTCACACCAGAAGCAGAACCTCCATTTGAGTTTATTAGAGACCCAAAGAGAAAGACAAAAAGGTTCTTATCTACCTTACAAGCTCAGAGAATGTTAGAGAAGGGGTGCTCTGGTTTTCTAGCTCATATAGTGGATGCAAGTCAAGGAGAAGGGTTGAAGAGAGAAGAAGTGAGGGTAGTTTGTGACTATCCTGAGGTGTTTCCTGAAGAGTTACCAGGACTCCCTCCCAATCGGGAAATTGAGTTTGAAATTGAGTTGGCCCCAGGAACCAACCCAATTTCGAAGGCACCTTATCGCATGGCGCCAGCAGAACTGAAAGAATTGCAAGAACAATTGCAAGAGCTGCTCGACAAGGGTTTCATCCGCCCTAGTCATTCACCTTGGGGAGCTCCTGTATTATTCGTCAAGAAGAAAGATGGGTCTATGCGAATGTGCATAGATTATTGAGCTTTGAATAAGGTAACCATCAAGAATAGATATCCTTTGCCAAGGATAGATGATTTATTTGATCGGCTGAAGGGAGCCACAGTGTTCTCCAAGATAGATCTGCGATCAGGTTACCATCAGCTCAGAGTGAAGGAGAGTGATGTGCCAAGGACTGCTTTCAGTACAAGATATGAGCACTATGAGTTTGTGGTCATGCCCTTTGGAGTGACAAACGCCCCTGCGACGTTTATAGATCTAATGAATAGAGTGTTCAAGGATTTTCTGGACAAGTTCGTCATTGTCTTTATTGATGATATCCTAGTGTATTCAAAGACTCAGGAAGAACATGACGAACACCTGAAGATGGTATTGCAAACCTTACATCAGAAGGAGTTGTATGCCAAATTCTCAAAGTGTGAGTTTTGGCTTGACCAGGTGGCCTTCTTAGGCCACATCATTTCCAAAGAAGGCATTATGGTAGACCCAGCCAAAATTGAAGCAGTTAGTAACTGGAGTCGACCAACGAATGGTAATGAGATCAGAAGTTTTCTGGGTTTAGCAGGGTACTACAGAAGGTTTGTAGAGGACTTTTCAATGATAGTTTCTCCACTTACAACCCTTACCAGAAAGAACAAGAGGTATGAGTGGACTGAAGACTGTGAGCAGAGTTTCCTTGAGTTGAAGAAGAGACTGACAAGCGCTCTGACGGACCTAAAATAGACTGTCACGAATGTGGGTCTGAAATTTAGAATTTATAAATGTGCTGGAAACCCTTTTTGCAATCAATATATGAAAACGTAGTAAAGGGGCCACAGGTCGTATTTTTCTCGGGGACTAGTTGAGAGTTTGTTTGATTCGCGCTTGTATTTAGGTGTCGTTTGTGTTTTCGGGTTTCAAATGGATATTCAGGTTTTGGGTTGCAATCGGAAATAAAATCGCAATGAAAATAAATGAACTCAACTAAATGAGCTAAACAAAGTAAACGCTCCCCTAAGGAACTCAACTAGTGAAACTTAATGACCCAATGTAACTCAGTCGAAGTTGTAAAACAAATCTGAAATTGTAAAGCAAAGCTGATAGCACATCCAAATCAAGTGCAGCAAAATTATCCAAAAACAGTCCAATATAAAACCTATGCCAATTCCCTACTTGATACAAGCTGTGGCAAGTAAATCAAGACAAATTATGTGCCATATCTTCATTGATACAAACACTGCTGGTGTGCTGAAACTCAACTACTGATGCAGGAAGGGTGGACTGCCACTCTGAAAGTTAAATGATCAATTCACTTGGAAGACAAAGCCACTAGTTAAGCATATACTCGAATGAGTGAAGGAGTTCAGATTCGGAAGCAAAAATGCAGAACAAGGACAAAATTTCAGCAACGTTTAATGCAGCAAGGAATGGCAGAAATGCAGAAAATGGTGTGCAGAAAGTTCAAAGCATTAAAGAAGAAGGCAACTACAAATCAGACGCAAACATAAACAATCAAACAAGCAGACTGAAAGTAATCACATCAACTATAGTTCAGATGGAATTTAGAAGAGCTAGTGTTCCATTAATACAGCTTACAAAATTATAAACTGAACCTTCCAGCAATTATCCCAAAACTGTCGAATGCAGAATTGACTTCAAAATTCCAGAAACCAATTGCAGGGATGATGCAGCAATGCAAATGCAAAGGGAAACTTTTGTGCCAAAACTAATAATGCAGAATGGAAAATGCATGGATGCAAAGAAACACTGCAGAATTCAGTAATGGGAACAAGAAAATGCAGCATGTGCAGAAATTGGATACTGAAAACAGGGGATAGCGGAATTCAGGAACTCAATATGAATTGCTATGCAAGTGAAATAATCCGTAAGGTAAATTCAGAAGATGAAAACTAAGCTAGCTTGATACGCAGTTCAGAAACTCAATTAAAGTTCTGATACGCAGAAGGCAATAAAAAGAAACTGATACGAACAGATAGCAAAATTTTAGAAATGATATGCATGAATTAATGGCTAAACAACTAAACTTAAATGAAGTGTTAAGTAAACAAACAATCTAGCTACTACTAGTGTAGAAATTAACACCTAAATTAAGCTGAAACAATTCAGGAAGTTGAAACTAGGTGGCTGATACGAAAACAGAACAGAATTGACAGAATTCGAAATTACAGCTAATTGCAATGGAATTTAACTAAGCAAAGCCTCAATCTCTCATCTCAGCTTCGAATCCTTGCTGTCACTCAAGGATGAGCCTCCAATTGAGAAAGAAACGGTCCATACAAGTAAATTACAGCAACTAATTCAGAAATGCAGAAATGAAATTGCGACAGTAATAAAATTACAGCTACAACTCGAAATTGCAAATAGAAATCTAAACCCCAATTACTCCATTAGCTCAAGGTCTCCTTGTTCGTCACGCAAGGGCTGGCCTCGAACCCCTAAGCTCAGCAATTCACTGAGGAACTGAATCGGTAGTCGAATTTAGCTCAAAACTGTTCAAGGAGGAAAACCCATTCGAATTCTTCAATTTGGCCTTGTCTGATTGAAATGAAGGTGCGGGAATGTTCCATGCTTGTCCGAGAACCCCTCCAGATGGCTTGGATTGATGTAGAACTTGACAAAACCGAAATCGAAGCTATCAAATACAAAACTGCCGAAACCCTCAAACAGCCCTGTCCTTGCCCAATTCCGAGCTTGAAACTCCATCGATTGCTCTCCCCAGTGACCTCGACTTGATCTAGATGAAGAGATGAGGTGGTCGCGCCCCTTGGATGGAAGAAATCAGCTGGAAAACGAAGAAGAAACGAAGCAACCTACTGTAGCCGCGGAGACGCGACGAGGAAGGAAGGCTGCGGTGAGTTTGATTAAATACTTATCAGTGGACGGTCCAGATCAATTTGAGAAAATCCAACGGCTGATCTTGCTCTGATTTGATCCAAATTTTTATGATGATGATCTGGGGTCAGGATCTGCCTCGTGGTAGCTCAGATCCTCTAGATATGCAACGGATGGTCCAGATCAACTTAGTCTTTGAATGGACGATCTAGAGCCCTCCGAGCTTGATCCAACGGTTGATTGAGCTCTGATTGGGATGAAACCTTTAGATCTTGATCATAGTGCTTGATCAACCCTAATCGTAGCTGGGATTGCTTCAGATGGTCCCGGATGGCTCAGATCTAGCCGCTCTTGAATCGGACGACCCGGATTAATCGTAGGCTTGATAATTCGATCCGGTTCACTTCCGACTCAAGTTTGACCCAATATGCTCTAGGTCCAGGATCCTTTCATGCCTACAAAAATATATCAGAAAATTAGTGGCCAAATAATCCAAAAATGTGTAAATTTGCAATTAAGTCCAAAATAAGAGGAAATCCTAAAACCTAGGGCAATTTCACAATTAAGCAATAAAAACATAGGTCAAACATGGATTTTAGCAACTCAATTAATCAATAAAATCGTATCTATCACGCTCCTATTCTTACAGTACCCGAAGGTGATAAGAGCTTTGATATATACAGCGATGCATCAAAGCTAGGACTTGGAGCCGTATTTATGCAAGAAGGCAAAGTCATAGCTTATGCTTCCAGGCAACTCAAGGACTATGAAAAGAATTACCCCACTCATGATCTGGAGTTGGCAGCTGTAGTTTTTGCTCTAAAGATATGGAGACATTATCTGTATGGAGTGCAGTGCAAGATTTATACAGATCACCAGAGTCTGAAATATTTCTTCACTCAGAAAGACCTCAATATGAGACAGTGAAGGTGGCTTGAGTTAGTGAAGGATTATGACTGTGAGATCCTTTACCACCCTGGTAAGGCAAATAAAGTAGCAGATGCACTAAGTAGAAAGACGTGTGCCACTTTGATGCCCTTATCATCATTGGCGCCACCATTACAGAAGGAGATAGTAGATTATGGAGTGGAGATTATTGATGGGCAGCTAGCTCTATTGACACTAGAGTCAACTTTGCTTGAAGAAATTCAGAAAGAGCAAGTTGAGGATTCTGATATCCAAAGGATCAAGCAAGAGATGCAAGAAGGAGAGAGTAAAGAGTTTAGAGTATTTGACAGTGGGATACTCTACTATGGTGACCGTTTATGTGTCCCCAATCATGAAGAGCTGAGAATGAAGATTCTTGAAGAAGCCCATGGAACTCTCTACTCAATGCATCCTGGTTCCACTAAGATGTACCAGGATTTGAAAAGAAGATTTTGGTGGTCAGGGATGAAGAGAGACATAGCTAAGTATGTCAGCACCTGCTTGACATGTCAGAGAGTTAAAGCAGAACACCAGAGACCAGGAGGTGTCCTACAGCCCATTCAGATTCCAGAGTGGAAATGGGAAGACATAGCCATGGATTTCATAGTTGGTTTACCAAAGACAACTAATGGCTATGATGCTATTTGGGTGATAGTAGACAGATTGACCAAGTCTGCCCACTTCTTGGCAATCAGAGTGTCTTACTCAATTGAAAAGTTAGCCTAGTTATATGTGCAAGAAGTGATCCGACTACACGGAGTCCCGAAGACCATTATCTCTGATAGGGATGGTCGTTTCACTTCACACTTTTGGGAGTGTGTACAAACAGTGTTAGGCACCAAACTGAAATTCAGCACAGCTTTCCATCCCCAGACTGATAGACAGACAGAGAGAGTGAATCAGGTTCTAGAAGATATACTCAGAGCTTGTGCATTGGACTTCAAGGGCAGTTGGTGCAAGTATTTGTGTTTAGCTGAGTTTGCTTACAACAACAGCTATCAGGCTACTATTGGTATGACACCCTATAAAGCTCTTTATAGCAGGAGGTGTAGATCTCCCCTCTGTTGGTATGAAGGTAGTGAGAAGAAAGAAATGGAGTCACAGACTGATCTCATAGATGATACTACAGAAGCTATAAGGAGTATCCGCCAGAGAATAGAAACTGCTCAGAGTAGGCAGATGTACGCCGTAGACCGTTAGAGTTTGAAGTTGGGGACACAGTTTTCCTCAAAGTAGCTCCTATGAAGGGTGTAATGAGATTTGGCAAGAAAGGCAAGCTAAGTCCTCGATACGTAGGACCCTACCCAGTGACGAAAAGAGTTGGCAAAGTAGCTTATGAGTTGGAGCTACCCTCAGAGATGTCAGCAATACACAATGTGTTCCATGTCTCAATGCTAAAGAAGCATATCCCAGATGCCAACCAAGTGATTGAGCCACAGATGGTACAAGTGCAAGAAGATCTCAGTTATGAAAGTCGACCTATTCAGATAATAGATCGAGCAGATAAGAAGCTAAGGAACAAAGTGGTACCATTAGTGAAAGTTTTATGGCTGAATCAGAAGTATGAAGAGGCAACTTGGGAATCATAAGATAACATGAGGCAAAGGTATCCAGAGCTGTTCTAAGTTCGAGGACGAACTTTTTATAAGGTAGGGAGGATTGTAACACCCAATAATTTTCTGGTATTATTAGGGATTTTTCGGAATTTTATAGCATTTTTTTCGGATTAAAAATAAAAAGAAAAAAATAAAGGGTCGGGTGGGGTTTGATCCCGCGACCACAAGGCAAGGAAAGCCTTAAGGGCGTCCGGGCAACCAGCTGGGCAAGGATATCAAGCACAGAAAAGGATGAAGCAAAATAATATTATAGTTGATTTAGCCCGTTTCATGAAGAGGTATTTAAACTTCCACTTAAGTCACGTTAAGACGCGATTAGGGCTTGGAGGAGGCTGCGCGAACAGGGGTGGGAGGCTACGAAAATAGGGAGAAAAGAGAGGAGTTTCCTTACTTCCTCTTCCTCCTCTTGAGTGGAGAACCTAGGGCTTCTTCCCTAGGGCCAAGAAGTGGAGTTTTCTTGCAAAGGAAGAGGAAAAGAACCCTACGCTAGGAATTTCGAGATACTTAGTGAGTTTTCTTCAAGAAAAGGGTAAGTAGATCACTCACCTGCAATAGAAGTAGTTTCGCCATGTATTTCTCATTGTAGAACCATGTTTGTGATCTAAGTGCATGCTTTAAGATTATGGTTTTTCTTATTTGTGTGTTTTAAGTTCCTAAAGAATACATGTTTTATCATAGAATATGAATTGGAGTAAGTTTTTATGTATGTGACCTAAGTATGACAAGAGTAAGTTCTTGAAAGGTCCCAAAAAGGAGTTTTGGGGTTAAGGGCACGCAAGGTGCTCGATGAAAGTTCCAAGTAAGAAAAGGTAAAGGTTTATAGTGCAAGATTTATGAACAAGAAAGTTAGCTTGATAAACACAAGCATTATGAGTAAGAAAGTATTTTACTTTTGTAAAGTGACATGTACCGGGCAAATGAGAGGCCCACAGAAAGTAAGAAAGAAGCTCTAATAGGGTGCGGTGGCTAGCTACCCCGAAACCTATTAGGGATGCGCGCATTGGTACATTGATACCATGGTACAATGTCAAGGCCTGAGAAAGTTGATTATTATTTTGAAGTATATGAGTATATGTAAGTGTTTTCAGTTTAAGCATATGTTTTGCTATGTATGTTAACATTGTTATGTTACAAGCATGTTAAAGAGCAAGAGCAAGGAAGTTAGTGGTTTAAAGTATGAAAATGCATAAGTAGCAAGTCTCAAAAGAAATTATGAGCATGTTAGATTTGCCAATGTTTTAATGCTAGTAAATGTTTTCAAGCATGATTGAGCATGATAAGTATATGAGAGTTTCCATGTGCAAGTATTTCAAAGTGCATGTGTTTTGAAACAAGCATTATTTGAAAAGAGCATGTTTATCATTGATCGCATGGATTTGTGAGTTAGGATTTACTTACTAAGAAAATCACTTATTAGTTGCATTTCCTTCTATTGCAGACAAAGGTAAAGAAAAAGCATAAGCTAGGGAGGCGAGCGGGACTTGCATTGATGTTCAGTGGCGGCGGAACCGTGGAAGAGATCGTCGGGTTAAGTCTTGTAGAACATGTGTTTTGGTGTTTTGAATTGGTAGAACGAATGACTTTGTTTAAACCTTGCATAGAGACAAAGTTGGGTACAAACTCTAGTCTAGATTTCACATATTTTGATAGCTTATTTACTTCCGCAAAGATCCTAATTGCAAGTTTATGAGGTTGTTTTGGGTTGCTAAAATGTTTATAAAACTAGTGTAGAGTATAGATTTGGAGTTATTTATCTATATACTTGAAAGTATATGAATTGTGAAGCTTTGGAAATGGTTTTCAGGTCTGTAAATGCAGGTTTCAGGCGTGCCAGTCGACTGGTTCAGAACCAGTCGACTGGTTCAGAACCAGTCGACTGCCCTATCGAACAGAAAGTTTCTGTTCGATGCACTAGTTGACTGCCATGAGGCCAGTCGTCTGGTGCCGGGCCTAGAAAGTTTCTGTGGCCGATACCAGTCGACTGGCTATATAGCAGTCGACTGGTACTATTAAAAAGAAAATGGTATAGAGCAGCTGGTTAGTGCTTCAGTCTTACAACTAAGAGGTCTAGGGGTCAAATCCTTGTAAAGCAAATAAAATGAAAGTTTTTTTTTTAAATGAAAAAAAAATCAGGGCAAGTTAAGGGAAGTCAAGTAGTTGTAACCTAAGGCTAAGAATAAGGTAAAGTTAAGGTTAAGTAAATGTGGCGCCCGCCTTAAGGAAGAGAGAGAGAAGTTAAGGAGGCGGGCCGTCATAACTTATGGGCCGGAGCTGTAAATACAGCTTGCTATGTGCAAAACAGAGTCCTGATTCATAGGTTTCTAGGAAAGACTCCCCATGAACTTTGGTTTGGGAAACCACCTACGGTTAAACACCTTAGGGTGTTTGGTTGTAAGGTATTCATCCTAAACACCAAGGACCATCTTGGAAAGTTCACGGCAAAGGCTGATGAAGGGATACTAGTCGGGTACTCCCTCGTTAGTAAAGCCTACCGAGTCTACAACAAGAAGTCTAGATTAGTTGAAGAGTCTGCTGATGTGGTCTTTGAAGAAGTTCCAAAATCAAGTGACCAATCAGAAAATATAGGAGGAGTTCAACTCGATCTTAGGAGACTAAGTTTGAATTAAACTCCAAGTGTTGTTGATGGTGATGAGTCTGATGACGGTGAACCTAGACAACCCACTGATCAGCCGGATCCTGAGGCTGAACTTGTGTCTAGTGAACCTGTTCAAGAAGCACCACCAACTCCTAGGCAAACTAGATTAGCCTCTAGTCATCCCCAAGATCAAATTGTTGGAGACATCCGTCAGGGGGTTAGAACTAGATCATTCTTCTGGAATGAGGCTAATGAAGTTGCCCTAATTTCCGAAATTGAACCTAGGAAAATTGATGAAGCATTAAATGATCCCGATTGGATCATTGCAAAGCAAGATGAACTAGGTCAATTCGAGAGGAGTCAAGTTTGGGACTTAGTCCCTAGACCCAAGAAGACCTCCATTATTGGAACCAAATGGGTCTTCAAGAACAAATTGAACTATAAGGGAGAAATCGTTAGAAACAAGGTACGCTTGGTAGCTAAGGGCTATAGTCAAGTTGAAGGCCTTGATTATGATGAGACTTATGCTCCTGTGGCACGATTAGAGTCCATCCGATTGATGCTAGCATTTGCAGCACATCGTGGTTTCAAATTATATCAAATGGACGTCAAATCGGCCTTTCTAAATGGTTTGATTAAAGAAGAGGTCTATGTCGAACAACCTCCGGGGTTTGAGAGTACCGAATTTCCAAACCACGTGTTCAAGCTCAAAAAGGCACTTTATGGCCTTAAACAAGCACCCCGGGCTTGGTATGAGCGGTTGTCGACATTCCTAGTTGAGAAGGGCTTCGTTAGAGGTCAAATAGACCCTACACTATTTCTACGAAGAGATGGTGACAATATATTTGTAGCCCAAGTATATGTCGATGACATAATTTGTGGCTCAAACAATAGGGGCTATTTAAATGAGTTCATTGGACACATGGAGAGTGAGTTTGAAATGAGTCTAGTGGGAGAGTTGACTTTCTTCCTTGGATTTGAAATCAAGCAAACTCGCGATGGTATCCATGTGCACCAATCAAAGTATACACAGGAAATGCTTTGAAAATTCATTATGAGTGAATCAAAAGAGGTAACCACTCCCATGGCTACAAACACAAGATTAGACAATGATGAGAGTGGTAATCCCATTGATCTAACTCAATATCGAAGCATGATAGGTAGTCTGCTATACCTCACAGCCAGTCGACCAGATATACTATTTGCTGTAGGTATGTGCGCTAGGTATCAAGTTTGTGCCAAGAATTCTCATTTAATTGCTGTTAAGTGAATTTTGAGATATCTCAAGGGCACAATTGGTGTAGGTCTTTGGTATCCCCGTATCGAATCTTTTGACTTGATTGGCTATACGGATTCCGACTACGCTAGATGTAAGTTGGATCGGAAAAATACTAGTGGGGGCTGCCAATTCTTAGGTTCGTCCTTAGTAAGTTGGTCGAGTCGGAAGCAACATTGTGTTGCTCTTTCCACTACGAGGCAGAATATATCGCCATGGGAGAGAGTGTATCGCAATTGTTGTGGATGATTCATACCTTAGAGGACTATGGATTGAGTTACAAGGGTGTGCAAGTGTTATGTGATAATATTAGCACAATTAACTTAACCAAGAATCCAGTCCATCATTCTAGGACAAAACATATTGAAGTAAGACACCACTTCATTAGGGATCATGTAGCCAGGGGGAACATCATACTCTCTCATGTAGAGTCCAAGTCAAACCTAGCTGACATTTTCACTAAACCACTTCCCGAAAATGAATTTAGTTTCCTAAGACGGGAATTGGGAATGTGTCGCGCTTCATGATTCTCGAATTGCGTTCAAACCCTCTATGATTATTTCAATTTGTTGGGGAACAATTGGGTAACCTTGGGAACATCTCACACAAATTATAAGGTTTACCAAAACGTTTGTGTTTGCTAGATATGGGGTGAGATGTTAGGATCAACTCAATTTCTCAAAATGTCAATGCATCCCTTAAGAAATTAAGTTGAGGAGATAATAATCATGGTGGTGACCAAGTATGGGGAAAACCATTGCATAACATATGTGTATATGGCTGCTTAATCATACTTGGACATTCCAATCAAGGAAACTTGATTGGAACATTGGATTTGACTCAAACTTGATTGAATTTGCTTGATTGATTGTTGATTGAGTTTGACTCCATTTTATGGGTTAAAGTGATTGTTGAACCTATAAGGACATTTGATTCGTGTTAAGGGATCAATTTTAGTCAGGAAATCATGTCCAAGTTCGATAAAATTCTTCAGATCTCGTTGGAAAGTTTCAGAAATTCTGAAACTGAATATTTCAGTTCGTATCAGGGAATACCAGGAACCCCTGATCGATCACCGGACCGATCAGGCATAGGGCTGATTGGTCCCTGGACCGATCTGGCCTCTTCCTGTGGTGTTCAGTCCACAGACCGATCAGCGAGGCAAGCCGTGATCTTCCGGAATTTGACTAAGTGTACTGAGCTAGCCTGGATCGATCCCTGGACCGATCTGGCACCCTATGGTGATCGGTCCACAGACCGATCAGGGAGCCCAGCAGTTTTCCTCCAGACCCTACTGTTCGTATCCTGATCGGTCAACCGACCGATCAGGAGCGCGTCTGATCGGTCATCCGACCGATCAGGACCGAGCTAGTCCGATCAGGCTATAGCCTGATCGGTTTGGGTGCGATCAGATCGAACGGTGATCCGTTCAAACGCATTAAATTCTGGTTGGTGGATCGATCCACCAACCGATTATCTTCGCCAAACACCTTCATCTCCCGAACCCTAGCGCCGAAAAACCCTTTGCGCGATCCCGTGTGTGCAAGAAGGCTCTCCTTTTGTTCTTCTTCCTCGCGTGAGCGTAAGTGTGAAGGATTCTCGGAGTCCTGTGCACGTTCCTCTCTCGCAGAAACATTCTGCGACCATCTCTTGCGCCGCGACCCCCTCTCCCACGCAAGGTTTTTGCTCTCGACCTCCAGGAACTACTCCAATGGCACCAAAGTAAGTTCTTGCTTTGGTTTTGTAACGCCCGCCCTTATATCTACTCTCGGGGCGGGGTTACGTACTAGACATTCATAAAATTTTAACATAACATAAAAACAAAAGTTCAAGGACTAAGCATGCTAGTTTAGAACTATCAAAGTTATTCCATACATGATAAGTTCACCAGTAATTCAACTCACAGCATAATCAAACCTAATCAAGTATAAGAGTAATCACTAACATTCTTTATCAAGAAACATTAGCATAAGCATATTAAAGTAGATATAGAATCATTCTTTCCCGAGCCACCACCCCACACATCTTCAGCCTCCTGCCTCTTCCTTTAGTTCAAGTGTTCCTTACCCTTATCTGCAGCATAAGACAACACATAAACTAGTAAGCACAAATGCTTAGTAAGGATCCTGTCCTACTCGCTAAAACCATACGAAAGCATACAACATGTACACATAACAAGACATAAGCATGAGTTCATCATAGCATACTAAACATCAAAGTTTCTAAGCATGCAGTGTATAGTATTTTAAGCATACCCATCACATGTAATAAATGTTTTCAATGAATGTTTTCAAAACAATTCCATAATGGTATTACTTAAAAATACATCCATATCATATTGGGCCCAGTTGTGTACCACATGATGCGCGTTCCCTAATGAGTTGGGGTAGCGAGCCACCAATCCCATTAGAGCAGGACCTCTTACGTCCTACCGGAGCCATGACCTTACGTTAACATGCACCCCGGATTTGTTTAACGACCCCTCTTACGAGTCGAGTACACAACTTACAAAGTAAAATACTTATCATGTCTTTACATATATGCTAAGGAGTACTCCAAATTCACTGCTCAAGGGACACCCACTTTTCCAGGGTGTTTCTGATCCCATAGGGACACACCTCACAACATAAGGGTGTTCTTGATCCCATACTTAGTGGAGTATCCTTTCAAGCATTTCATCATACATATCACCTGAAATCTCATAAGGGTGCCCCATGGGCCATAAGACATGCTCATTCATACATCATAATTCAACCACTTAAGTATACTTATATAGATGACAAGATTGGTCACATAAATCATATCCATGTCATAGGAAGGGGTAGCATGCTTCATGAGTTAATTGAGTTCTTCTTAACCCTAAATCTAGGGCTTGGCCGAAAGTCAAGGATAAGGTAGCTTAGGTTTTTGACATCAAACATCCCATACCAACATCATATATATATACATCATGTATCATACTAAGCATAGTATACCTCATGGGGTGATCAACTTTCACAAACTTAATATATATCATGCCTTGGCCGAAAATCATGCTAGGGGAAAAACTTTAGTTTTCAAATCCAACCTTCCATTTAAACATCACATGCATATATGTATCATCATCCCTAACCATAAGTATATCAATAAATATGCAACCCTAAACCCTAATCCCTCTATGGTGGCCGAAACTTGTAGGGTAGGGTCATTAGGGTTTTTTTTTTGGAAATAACCTTCATACAAGCATTTACACAAACATCTCACATACATATCATACTACTTATTAACCATAGATTTTATCATAGGATAAATATGCAACCCTAAACTCTAATCACTCTAGGGTGGCCGAAACTTGTAGGGTAGGGAAAAAAAATTGTATTTTTTTGTAACCAAACATTTATACCACCACATTGTCTACACCATCATTTATTACACTAAACATAAATACATCCTAGAGAAATTCAACTCTTAATCCCCTAAATCCCTTACCTTGGCCGAAACTTACAAAGGGTGAATACCCTAGTTTTTGTTCATAACAACATGAAGAAAATCCACATACATATATACCCTAAGTCTCAAGGGGTCTTCTCTTGTATTAAGGAGTAACCAAGGCCTCCCCTTAAGGGGTGGCCGAAACCTACAAAGGGGAAAACCCCCATTTTCGAAAACCACAAGAGCAAAAGAATCATACACAACTATTACACTGCAGGCGAGAGGATACTTACATCCTTTCGCTTGAATTACTCCTTCTCTAAAATCTTAAGGTGCCCTTGGTTGAAGGAAGGTGAGTGTTCTCCTTCCTAGCACTTCTATAGGACCCTTGGCTCTAGTAGAGGGCAAGGTCCTTGTAGAGTTCTTCTTCCTTCCAATTCCCTAGAGTTAGAACCCTAGGGTTGTGTTTTTTTTTCGAAAATGAGAAGGGAGAAGGCTTGAAGTTTCGGTGATGAGAGTGAGGGAGAAGAAGAAGGAAGTTACTCCAACTTCTTCCTCTCTTATTTATACCTTTTTCTCATGAAGAGACATGTCTCTTCACTTCCCTAGCTTTAACAAGCATGTTTCTTATTCCCTCTACATGAAGTATGGCTTGGTGTGTTGGTTATGACATGATTAGTGCAACTAGGAGGTTCAAGGTTCAATCCTTGCTTCCTCCTTTCTATCTTTTCTTTTTATCACCTTTTTGCACTAATCCATATCAAAGCCCATTAAGCCAAGCCCATCATGAAATTTCATAATAATAATTATGTATCATGAATTCATAATATTTCCTAATATTCCATAATAATATTTCATGAATTTCATAATGTTTCATATTCATGAATTCATAACATTTCATAATATTCCATAATAATATTTCTTAAATTCATAATATTTCATAATATTTCATAATAATATTTCATAATATTTTTGGGGTGTTACAGTCCTCCATACATTATAAAAAGTTCGTCCCGAACTTTAAAATAATCCCGGATACTTTAATCGTATTGCTTCCTCTCGTTCCCATGTGGCTTCTTCGAATTGTTCGTTCCGCCACAGAACCTTTACTAAGGGTACTTCCTTGTTCCTTAGCTTTTTGACTTCCCGATCTAAGATCTGAATAGGTCGGCGTTCGGAACTTAGGTTCTCTTGGTCTTGTACTGGTTGGGGCTCTATCATCTGATTCATATCAGAGGTACATTTCCTGAGCATTGATACATGAAAGACATTGTGGATAGCCGACATTTCTGGCGGTAACTCCAGTTCATAGGCCACTTTGCCTACCCGTCTCATAATCTGATACGGTCCCACATATCTCAGACTCAGCTTACCTTTCTTCCCAAATCTCATTACCCCTTTCATAGGGGCCACTTTCAGGAATACTGAATCCCCAACCTCAAACTCTAATGGTCTGCGTCGCTTGTCAGCGTAGCTTTTCTGCCGACTCTGAGCAGTCTCTATCCTCTGGCGGATATTCTTTATAGCCTGAGTGGTTTCATCTATAATATCTGTCTGAAGTCCCATCTCCTTCTTTTCACCACTCTCAAGCCAACATATAGGAGATCTGGATTTTCTTCCGTACAGAGCTTCATACGGTGCCATCCCGATAGTAGCCTGATAACTGTTGTTATAAGCAAACTCTGCCAGGCTTAGGTATCGACACCAGCTTCCCTTGAAGTCCAAGGCACAAGCCCGTATCATATCCTCTAATTTCTGGTTTACTCTTTCAGTTTGCCCGTCAGTCTGGGGGTGAAAGGCAGTACTAAATTTCAGCTTTGTGCCAAGAGCCTTCTGCACGTGTCCCCAGAAATCTGAAGTAAATCGACCATCCCTATCAGAGATAATGGTCCTGGGAACCCCGTGTAGCCGGATAATTTCCTTGACGTACAGTTGAGCCAACTGCTCTACTGAGTAGGTCATCCTGATAGCCAGAAAATGGGCAGACTTGGTTAGCCTGTCCACAATAACCCATATACCATCATATCCGTTCGTCGTTCTAGGCAGCCCAGAGATGAAATCCATGGAGATGTCTTCCCATTTCCACTCGGGGATAGACAGGGGTTGCAAAACTCCTCCAGGCCTCTGGTGTTCTGCTTTGACCCTCTGGCAGGTCAAACATATACTAACATAGTGAGCTACATCCCGCTTCATACCAGACCACCAAAATTTGCTCTTCAGATCTTTATACATCTTGGTAGACCCAGGATGCATCGTATAAGGTGTTCCGTGAGCTTCTTCCAGGATTCTTGTCCGCAAGTCGGAGTCGTCGGGAACACATAATCGATCCCGCAAATATAAGACTCCGCTGTCTAAAATCCGAAATCCATCGTCCTTGCCTTCGAGAACCTCTTGCTTGATTCTCTGAAGACTCGGATCATGATTCTGCTTTTCCAGAATATTGTCGAATAATGTTGGTGAAATCATCAGGGTGGACAACTGTCCTGATATGATTTCAATCCCGTAATTCATAATTTCTTCCCCTAAGGGTTGTGACAAAGCCGACAAAGACATTAAAGCAGCACATGATTTCCTACTAAGAGCATCGGCTACCTTGTTGGCTTTTCCCGGATGGTACAGGATCTCACAATCATAATCCTTGACCAATTCGAGCCATCTGCGCTGTCTCATATTCAGATCTTTCTGGGTGAAGAAATACCGCAGACTCTGGTGATCTGTATAAACTTTACACTGAGTTCCATATAGGTAGTGCCTCCATATCCTCAGTGCAAAGACTACTGCTGCTAACTCTAAGTCATGGGTAGGGTAGTTTCTTTCATGTTCCTTCAGTTGCCTAGAGGCATAGGCATTCACCTTCCCATTCTGCATAAGCACAGCTCCGAGTCCCAGTTTGGACGCGTCGCTGTACATATCGAAACCCATATCGATCTCGGGAAGAGTCAATATTGGAGCGCTAGTCAGCCTCCTTTTCAGTTCAGTAAAGCTCGTTTCACATTCCTCGGTCCACACATATTTCTTGTCCTTCTTTGTAAGAGCTGTCATAGGGGCTGCAATCCGAGAGAAGTTCTCTACGAATTTTCTGTAATAGCCTGCTAGCCCGAGGAAACTTCGAATTTCCCTGGCATTCTTGGGTCTAGTCCAGTTACTCACTGCTTCGATTTTAATTGGATCCACCATTACTCCTTCCTTGGAGATAACATGTCCCAAGAATGATACTTGATCATGATAATAGGCAACCCATCTCATATCATGTTTTCCGTAATATTCGTCCTTATGTGTCACATGATCAACATTGGGTAACTGAGATTTTATTTATTATATCACTTAAAATTTATTTTTATTCATTCTTATAAGTCTACATACAAAACTAGTCCAACTCAGCGAGCCCGATGGGCTGCCGTTATGCCAACATAAAGAATAGCATAGCAACGACTACTACCTCCTCGCTCATCTCCCTTTGGCCCACCTCAGGATCCTCTACTGTTCCCATCGGGTCTTCTTCTTCGATCTCGAGAATCTCCTCGTCCGCCTCAATATCTTCCTCGAACATCTCCAGCATCTCTGGATCCTCCTCGAAGGGCTCGGGATCCTCCTCGAAGGGCTCGGGATCCTCCTCAAATGGCTCGGGATCCTCCTCGAAGGGCTCGAGATCCTCCTCAAATGGCTCGGGATCCTCCTCCAAGGGCTCGGGGTCCTCCTCGGACGACTCGGGATCCTCCTTCGAGTCTCCCAGATCTTCTGGGAACTCATGGCGGAGTAGCTGCCTACATAAGTCCGCATATGAGATATAGCATTTGTGCTGTCCCCAGATCTGATGCGCAACCTCTCTTGCCCGGTTAGGCAATGAACGAAGTAAAGATCCGATCCTATGATCGTCCATGACTGGAAACCCTTCCCGCTCCAGTTTCCAGAAGAGCCGATCCAAAAACCCTATGTTGCCTTGAATTCCCCGAGTCGGCCAATACTCAACTGCCTCTATCTGCTCCAGCAGCTCGCGGCACCTCTCAGTGTAGTCCCCATGCAACATCTGGAATTGAAAAGAAAATGACATGGTTAGTACTAAACCATTCCTTTTTTAATTCACAAATATATACAGAGGAAAACACACACCCAATCGGTGTAGTTTACCCTAGTGATTACAATATGTAACCACCCTCTTACCCCAAATTCTAAGTTATTAATGAACGCATATATTTATATAAGAGGAAGTATTGTTCGTGTTCACATATCTTACAATTACTAGTCATTGTCTATCATACAGGTAATAAATGACTACATAAGAATTAATATTACTTTCACTTGTTATGCAAGTGTAAATCATATCATTACTGTACATGAAATAAAATGAAGCGAGGTTAGGATCTCTTACTTGGAAGCGACAGGATGAAGCTTGATGTGTGTGTGGCGGAGGGGAAATCTGCTCTGATACCAACCTGTAACGCCCGCCCTTATATCTACTCTCAGGGCGGGGTTACGTACTAGACATTCATAAAATTTTAACATAACATAAGAACAAAAGTTCAAGGACTAAGCATGCTTGTATAGAACTATCAAAGTTATTCCATACATGATAAGTTCACCAGTAATTCAACTCACAGCATAATCAAACCTAATCAAGTATAAGAGTAATCACTAACATTCTTTATCAAGAAACATTAACATAAGCATATTAAAGTAGATATAGAATCATTCTTTCCCGAGCCACCACCCCACACATCTTCAGCCTCCTGCCTCTTCCTTTAGTTCAAGTGTTCCTTACCCTTATCTGCAGCATAAGACAACACATAAACTAGTAAGCACAAATGCTTAGTAAGGATCCTGTCCTACTCGCTAAAACCATACGAAAGCATACAACATGTACACATAACAAGACATAAGCATGAGTTCATCATAGCATACTAAACATCAAAGTTTCTAAGCATGCGGTGTATAGTATTTTAAGCATACCCATCACATGTAATAAATGTTTTCAAAACAATTCCATAATGGTATTACTTAAAAATACATCCATATCATATTGGGCCCAGTTGTGTACCACATGATGCGCGTTCCCTAATGAGTTGGGGTAACGAGCCACCAATCCCATTAGAGCAGGACCTCTTACGTCCTACCGGAGCCATGACCTTACGTTAACATGCACCCCGGATTTGTTTAACGACCCCTCTTACGAGTCGGGTAACAACTTACAAAGTAAAATACTTATCATGTCTTTACATATATGCTAAGGAGTACTCCAAATTCACTGCTCAAGGGACACCCACTTTTCCAGGGTGTTTCTGATCCCATAGGGACACACCTCACAACATAAGGGTGTTCTTGATCTCATACTTAGTGGAGTATCCTTTCAAGCATTTCATCATACATATCACATGAAATCTCATAAGGGTGCCCCATGGGCCATAAGACATGCTCATTCATACATCATAATTCAACCACTTAAGTATACTTATATAGATGACAAGATTGGTCACATAAATCATATCCATGTCATAGGAAGGGTAGCATGCTTCATGAGTTAA
>JAGFNQ010000328.1:285334-391757 GCA_024364735.1 Boesenbergia rotunda | reverse complement strand
TGCATGTTGACATGGATGCGGGTTCGTAATTTTAAAATTAATTACGTGCAGCGGAAGGTTTAGCATAAATAATTTCTCAAATTATTTAACCACACATATAAGCATGCAACTTCATCTTGTGTAGACATGATCATATATTTAAAATTTTGCAGAAATGTAAACTAATTTACGTATTACCTCGCGTAACTCGAAGGAAGGGACGAGATCCAACAGTAAGCGTCCTCGGAAGCTCCGCCTCTATTTGCGTCCACGTCGAGTATCTTCGGGATGACTTCGCAAAGCCACGAGTTTCGTATTCTCGAGAACTACTAGATTCTCCGAGAACGCGACAAGAAAACCAAGAGAGAAGTAATCACATCGGAAAAACTCACTACCAAGGTTGGCCGGAATCACAATTCCGGCGAGAAGGAGGAAGATGACTTGCGCCCAATCCCAAGGTGATAATGGCCGGAGAGGAAGATCGTCCCAATGGAAGAACATTGTCGCCTCGGTGCTTCTCCTTGTGCTCACAGCAAGAAGAAGGGAGAAGAGCTTTGAGGCCGGCCAAGAGAAAGAAGGGAGGAGAGGGAGAGAGCCCAGGCAAGAATACTTCGATTAATTTCCAAGCCTTGCCTTAGGTCCTTTATATAGTGGTCTCTCAACCGCTAAGTCTCTTTTTTTTGTGGAATAAATTTTCTATGACTTATTCCATCATGCCAAGTTTTATCATATTTTTAATTCATGATAAAAACCGACCAAGTCTCCTTTTTTCTTATGGAATAAATTTTCTTATCATGGTAAATCAATCCATGATTGATTTTATAAAATAAAATAAACCAATCCATGGTTCATTTTAATTTCCATGAAAAATAAACCAAACCTTGGTTTATTATATAAAAATTTATATCATCCATAATTTTATAAAACAAACCACACTTGGTTTATTTTATAAATTGAACCAAAAACTTGGTTCTCTCCCTTTGTTGTGGCCGGCCAAGCAAAGAGGATGGAGACCCTCTTTGGCCGGCCCATCCAAGCCATGCTCCAGTGAATTAAACTCATTTAATTCATCTATTAAGTCTTCAAAAGACTTAGCCATTTTACGCTTCCGATGCGTCTCTGAAAAATTCAGATTCGACATATCGTTTGACTCAACCAAACCTAATCTCTCTTGATTGGAAAATTCAATTTTCAAATCGTTTTAAATCCCTCGGATTACTCATAGTGCGTGTGACTAAATAGGCTTTCGATTTATGTTGGCCGTCTATAATTAACCAATTATAGAACGATCATGAGTGGCACCTAGTAGTACATCATGATCCCCAATTAATCGAAAGATCAACGGTTGACCTCAGAAACAATTCTGAATCCCTTCAGCAGCTATAATGAATCGTGCCCCATTCCCTTCACCATCTTATACCCACTTGGTTCAGGACATGGTCTATGTGTGTCAGTCCCCACTAGGCTGACTACGTCACACCTAGCCCAAGTAACGTTTTCTCATCCTACGGATTCTAATTACTCTCATGTATTTAAGAGATTCATACTCTGAACATGTCATGCTCTGACCAGAGGCTTTGAGTAACAATCCGACGATAGGCCTTGGGTATACATCTCCTCACAAGGAGTGGTGAATCCTTTGTAGGATGTTCAAACATCTTCGGGCACTTCGGCTTATACCCAATCATCCTGGGTCCACACCTCCTTAGAGATGCTTGCTTAAGATGTCAAAGTATAAGTCTCCATGACCAAGATGACTTGAACACCGTAAGTCAATGGAACATCGCACTTAAGCTGCAGTAAGAACTTCATTGACATATCTATATATAGACTACCATATGAAGTTTTATGGCCAGTCACTCCAATGAACTAGTTCCCTTAACTAGCATTTATGTTTATCTTCGGACATCCCAATGTCATCATCCAGTGAAATCAGCCGATTAGAGAATAACCCATGCTAGTCTCAACAGAATTGATATTGTCCGTATTTATCAATTCATCGACTAGTGACAATTTCAATACTTCACAATTGCACATGTAGAGATAATCACTAGTTGTGAATTCATCACAAATTCTCTCATGCTGTGAATTGTATTACAGACATTCAGTAAATGAGTTTAAGATCTCAATCAAATACATAAACATGTATACTCAAATAATGAATATTTATTTATTAAAATAAATGATTACAATCATAAGGCGATTACCTTAGGACACTTTTCTCATATCACTAACAAACTCCCACTTGGCCTAATGCCAATCGATACGGTATCCAATACCACAGGCTCTAACATGACCCTCAAATTTGCTTTGAGGCAAGGCCTTAGTTAAATGATCCGCTAAATTTCTTTTGGTGGGAATTTTCTCAATTTGTATATCATTCCTACTTATAATCTCTCTGATCAGATGATAGCAGCGAAGCACATGTTTGGATCGCTGATGAGACCTTGGTTCCTTCGCTTGTGCAATAGCTCCATTATTGTTGCAATAAACCGGTATCGCTTCATCAATGGTTGGAACCACACCAAGTTCTGAGACAAACTTCTTGATCCAGATTGCTTCTTTTGCTGCTTCCGAAGCTGCAATATATTCCGCTTCCATGGTAGAATCCGCTACGGTGTCTTGCTTGGAACTCTTCCAACTTATTACGCCTCTATTCAAAATAAATACGTATCCGGACTGAGATTTGGAGTCATCCTTATCTGTCTGGAAACTGGCATCTGTATACCCATGTATTACCATATCACCTTCTCCATATATTAGGAACACATCCTTAGTTCTTCTCAAGTACTTGAGGATTGTCTTGACAGTCGCCCAATGATCCATTCCTGGATCAGACTGGTATCTGCTTGTGACGCTAAGAGCATACGATACATCGGGCCTAGTATATAACATAGCATACATGATAGATCCTATCGCGGATGCATAAGGAATCTTATTCATGCAAATCCTCTCGTCTTCTGTGCGTGGACACATAGACTTCGAAAGGTTGATCCCATGCCTAATGGGAAGGTAACCTTTCTTGGATTCCGACATGCTAAACCTTTCTAGCACTCGGTCTATATATGTAGACTGTGAAAGACCAAGCAACCGTATTGATCTATCTCTATAGATTCTAATCCCAAGGATATAGGTTGCTTCTCCCAGGTCTTTCATGGAGAAAGTTTTGGACAACCAAATTTTAACTGACTATAAGACTGATATATCGTTTCTATAAGTAATATGTCATCGACATATAACACCAGGAATACGACTACACTCCCACTAACCTTCTTGTACACACAAGGTTCGTCAGGATTTTGTGAGAAATCAAACTCTTTGATTGTCTCATCAAAACGGATGTTCCAGCTCCTGGATGCTTGCTTTAGTCCATATATGGATCGTCGAAGCTTGCATATATGGGTTTTATTGACCGATGTGAAACCTTCAGGTTGTACCATGTATATATCCTCAAGCAGGTTTCCATTAAGGAAAGTTATTTTCACATCCATTTGCCATATCTCATAATCATAATGAGCTACTATGGCCAGGAGCATCCGAATGGATTTAAGCATAGCTACTGGCGAATAGGTTTCGTCATAATCAATTCCTTGTTTCTGACGATATCCTTTTGCCACTGATCTAGCCTTAAAGGTAACAACATTACCTTTCATGTCGGTTTTCTTCTTGAAAACCCACTTGCACCCTATGGGCTTAATCCCTTCAGGTGGGTTAACCAAGTCCCATACTTGATTTTTGTACATGGAATCCATTTCTGACTTCATGGCTTCAAGCCACTTATCCCTTTCTGAATTTTTTAGAACATCTTCATAACTGATAGGTTCGTCATCTTTAATGAGTAACACGTCATTCAATTCACTTATGAGAAATCCGTATCTCTCTGGAATATTGCGTGTCCTATCAGACCTACGAAGAAGTGGTGTTGTTTTATGTTCAACTGATAGCTCAGCATTATGAGTTATTGGTTGTGGGTCTAGACTAGGTGTCTCTGTAATGTCTATTGGAGTTTCTTGGACTTCTTCAAGTTCAATGCTACTCCCACTGTTTTCTTATAAAAGAAATTCTTTTTCTAGAAATACAGCATGCCTTAAAACAAATACCTTTTGTTCCAAGGGATGATAGAATTGGTAACCCTTCGTTTCCTTAGGGTATCCAATAAATAGACATTTATCAGACTTAGCATCCAATTTGTCTGATATAGTCCGCTTTACATAAGCAGGACAACCCCATATCTTTAGGTGAGATAAATGAGGTTTCTTACTATTCCACGTCTCATATGGAGTAGTAGAGACTACCTTGGTCGGGACTCTGTTTAGCAAGTAAACAGATGTCTTAAGCGCATAGTCCCAAAAGGATTTTGGAAGAGTTGCATGATTCATCATAGATCTAACCATGTCCATCAAGGTTTGGTTACGCCTCTCAAATACACCATTATGCTGTGGTGTATATGGCGGAGTCCATTGAGACAATATCCCATTGTCCCTAAGATAATTTTGAAACTCTTGACTTAGGTATTCACCGCCTCGATCGGATCGAAGTATCTTAATACTTTTGCCAAGCTGTTTCTCTACTTCACTTCTGAACTCTTTGAATTTCTCAAAAGCTTCAGATTTGTGTTTCATTAAGAACACATACCCGAATCGTGAGTGATCATCGATAAAGGTAATGAAGTAGCTATAGCCTCCTTGTGCAAGAGTTGACATTGGTCCACATACATCAGTATGTATTAGACCAAGCAATTCTCCCATTGGTTTACCTTTTTCGGAAAAGGGTAATTTGGTCATCTTTCCTTTTAAGCATGATTCGCATGTATCAAATGAACCAGGTTCAAATGATTCTAGAATTCCACATCGGTGTAATTTGGTCATGCATTTCTTGCTTACATGGCCAAGACGACAATGCCACGTATAAGAGTCTATTTGATTATCTATTTGAGCACGTTTGTTGCTAACTTCGATATTGAAAACGTCACCGGATAAATCTAACGTGTAGATACCATTGCATAAAGTTCCGGTCCCATAAAGAACACCATTTAAAGTTATGTAACAGCAATTATTACTAAAAGTTAAATGATAACCTTTTTCATTCAAGCATGAAATAGATACAATGTTCTTTATTAACGAAGGAACAAAATAACAATTATCCAATTCTAAGACAAGTCCAGTAGGGAGCTTTAGCAAATATGTTCCGATGGCAATAGCAGCAATCTTTGCTCCATTTCCAACTCGCAAATTCGCTTCTCCTTTGACGAGTCTTCTTCTATTCCTTAGCCCCTGTATGTCATTACATATATGTGAGCTACACCCAGTATCAAGTACCCAGGTGTACGAGGAAATAGAGTGACATTCAATAACGAAGATACCTGAAGAGGATGGGGCATCGAATGCCTTCTTCTTCAAGGACTCAAGATAAACCTTGCAGTTTCTTTGCTAGTGGCCCTCCTTGCCGCAGTGATGGCAAGTGCCTTTTGGTGCCTTTTCAGTATTTTTGGTCTTTTTATTCTTTCCCTTATTTTGTTCTTTGGGCTTCCTCTTAGAACCTTTCTTTGAGGAACCAACTAACAGTACCGTCTTCTGATCCTGCTTTACAGAAGACTCTACAGTCTTTAGCAGGTTAAGCAACTCAGGAATGGTAGTCTCCAATTTGTTCATCCGATAGTTCATCACAAACTGTGAGTAACTCTTGGGCAAACAATGCAGAATTAAGTCAATACTTAGTTCGTGATCCATTGCAAATCCGAGTGTGCCTAGTAGCTCAATGTACCCCAACATCTTCAACACAAACTGTGAAACAGAAATGCCTTCCTACACTTAGAGGTGAAGAGGAGTCTGGAGACCTCAAACCTTTCGGATCTCGCCTGCTCGTCAAACAGCTCATGAAGATGGAAGACGATGGTATGAGCATCCATATGCTCATGCTGCTTTTGTAGCTAAGGTACCATAGCGGCCAGCATGATGCAACTCGCAAGTTCAGAATCGGCCACATGTTTCTGATAGGCCATTCACTGGTCTGGAGTTGCATCTTTAGGAGGATGGTTGGGAAGTTGTTCTTCAAGGACATAAGCAAGCTTTTCTGCCTTGAGGACTATCCTTAGGTTTCGAAGCCAGTCCATGAAGTTTGGCCCAGTCAGCTTATTGGTGTCCAAAATGGAACGCAAATTCAGAGAAGACATGATCAGGTGATTATCCTAGAAATAGAAATTGAGGTTATGTGGTGAGAATGATAAAGAATGCATCAATATACATTAATTAAATCCTATTTATTTTTCGAATTGAATAACCCTTTTTATCAATTTGGGAGATCGTAGGAACATCTCCAAATAGGTTGATATCCAACCATATATAAAAACAACCATGGCTAGAGTCCATCATGTTATTCTTAGCTACGAAGGTAGGTAATTATACCGATTACATATTATACATATGTAACTATCACATTATGCTATCAACTAATTGAATGTTTGCATAAATCATTGGGTTGTTAACTCATTAACAAGTATGTAACAATACACATAGCACCCAACTGCACCTCTCTTTACATCGACCATGGCTGTGGCACAACTAATCGATGCTCCAAGCTTAAGGCTGACCTATTAATCAAGAAATAGTTTTAATATGGTTGGAGCTCATTCAACCATTTAGCCAGGATTGGATGTGTCCAACAACCAAAACTAAGGATTGACCTCTGACTCCAACTATATTAATCATAAACTAATTCCATGGTTTGAACATGTTGAGGTTCAAGCCGGGCATGGATGTGTCCATCAACCCAAACGAGAAACAAAACTCCAGTTCTAACCATATTAATGGAAGGTGTTGGCCTTAATATTTTGTAAGGGGTTTTGTGTAACGCCCGTTTTTTTTTTCTTTTCCATAAAGCGGCGTTACGTTAACATACATAGGGGCATGTGAACATCATAATGCAGCGGAATAACTTTAAACTTACACATACATGCACCTAACTACCATTCCTAACATAATGACATGGGAACTTAGCATATTAACTTTATACTTAGCATCATATCATGTCGTACTTAACCTCATGTCATAAAGTCACATAAGTCATCATCTAAGCACATATGTAGCAAACATAAAGTTTAGCATAAGACTCGTAATATATTGTTTCTTGGCCAAGTCACTACCACACACATATTCTTGCCCTCCTACTGCTTCCTTATTGTCCCCTTGCGTGATCTGCGGTATAAGGAAAATAAGACTATAAGCACATAGGCTTAGTAAGACTCTTTCCTACTCACTAAAACCAATCATTACTTAATCATAAGCACATGAAACATTAACATAACTTGATGCTCTACATAGGACATATGCATCTAAAATCATTTAGCTTGACATAGTTCTCACATAGTGCATGAACATAAAATACACTTAACATGGCATAACTCATGGCATGAACATAAACATAAATAAACATAACATGGCATGATACATGGCATAAACATAAACATACATAACTTAACATAGCATGATACATGACATAAACATAAACATACATAAACTTAACATAGCATGATACATGGCATAAACATAAACACACATAAACTTAACATAGCATGATACATGGCATAAACATAAACATACATAAACTTAACATAGCATGATACATGACATAAACATAAATATACATAAACTTAACATAGCATGCTTTCTAACATAGCATATGGACATCTTCTTAACATAAACATAATCATAAGACGTTTACTATCATGCATAATTCTTAACATGAAACATAAGCATAAAACATTACTATCCTGGCATAATGCATAACATGAATGAATGCATGAGTCAAATGCATATACATACGGATGCTTAACCTTTAAAATTATACTTTTAAATACTTAAACATAATCATCACATCATTGGGGTCCCTGGCTTGTACCACATACATACATTATGTACGCGCATCCCTAAGTAAATACGAGGTAGCTAGTCTGATCTACTAGGGTAAGGACAGCTACGGTAGTCCCAGAATCGTGGACAGCATAGTCGGTAGTCCAAAACCAGGGCGTTCTTAAGGTGCCCATCCCTGTCGGACAGCTTCGGTAGTCCCAGAACCGTGGACAACATAGTCGGTAGTCCAGAACCGGGGCGTTCTTAAGGTGCCCATCCCTTGGACCCATACTTCGGTCCGGTACAAGCCCATTCATAAAGTAAAATAACTTTACATGCTTCATCATTCATAAGACATTCATAGCATACTTAGACATAGCATAGCTTTGTTACATGAAGCATGACATAAAGCATACTTGACCTTTCATTGTTCATACTTAATGCATAGCATCATGATGCCTTAAAGGCATGAGCATTATCTTCATTCATAAAGCATGACATGCATCTTTATTCATAAACATGACATGCTTACATAAAACATCATTCTTGTTCATAGTGCTTGCATTAACTTCATTCATAAACATGGCATGCTTACATAAAATATCATTCTTGTTCATAGTGCTTGCATGATCATGGCATATAAGGTAAGCATTGCATTATATTCATTAAACATGACATGTCTACTTAGACCATCATCCTATTCCATAGAGCTTGCATGATCATGATACATAAGGTAAGCATTGCATTTCATACATAAGTATAGTATCTATCACAAGCATGCATAGGTGGGACTTCTATAAACCTGTTACATACTATCTAAGTGCATGGCATAGAACATAAGACATTCATGAATAAACCCTATTAAGCATGACATCTAACATGAACATACAAACATGTAACATAGTACCTAAGGTTAGGGTTATAGGTAACATAATTTCTACCACATGCTTGAACCTATATATATACATCATAATGAACCATAAACCATAATCCTTCAAACCCTAACTCCACCTAAACCGTATTTACATTGCTTGGCCGAAACTTGCAAGGAAGGGTTCCATCATTCAAATAACATGTAAGGTAACATAAGGTAAAGAAACAACCATACATTACCTATAAGGCCATAGGAAGCCATTAGAGCTCATGATTAGGGTTAACCCTAACCTTTAGCCCTACTTCTTAGGGTTGGCTGAAACCTTACAAGGCCATGGGTGCATGGAAAAATTTCATAAAATTCCCAATTAAACATTAAACACCAACCATACCATACCATAGGGGCCTTTGGAACCCATACTTGAAGCAAACCTTAACTCCTTGCCCTAGGACCCTTCTTGGCCGAAACCTTTAGGGTTATAAAGCCTTGTGAAAATTCACATAAATCACCCTAAACCTCTCTTGTATCATGAAGATACACAAGATACATACTTGAAGGTTTAGATCCAACCCTAACCATGGATTCATGGTGTTGGCCGAACCCTAAAGGGTACTAGGGTACTCCAAAAATTCTCCAAATCATATTTTAACCTATATTCATCATGGGAAAACATTAGAAAGCATTAGTGAAATTTTAAACATCATCTTGGACCCAAAACCTATGGTGGCCGAATGTCTTAGGTGTCCAAATCATGGTTTTCTCAACATCAAATCCAAACCAAACTTCATATTATGATAAACATCAAAGAGAACTATTATACCACAGGTGAGGGAGTCTTACCTTAGATTATCTTGGTTATAGACCTTAGATTTGGGAGAAGGATGAAGACCTTGTTGCCTTTTTACCACCTCTAGCCTTTGTCACCTTGAACAAAAACCTTGGATCTTGAAGGAGAGACCTTCTTGTGAGATTTTCCCAAGGGAAAAACCTTCCTATAGGTTTCGGCTAGAAGGGAAAGAGGAAGAAGAGGAGTGGCTTGGTGGATGAAGAGAAGAGAATGAATCTTAATTGTTAAGTTACTTCTCATTTAAACACCATGAAGAGGGGTAAGTGAAGAGACATGGTGCCTTCTCTCATGTGACTCTTCACTTCCTTTAGCCTTAACAAAAATCCACTTCATTTCCTCATAGCACTCCCTTGCTAGGTGAATTGGTTAGTGCATGCATGGTAGTACAAGAGGTCCAAGGTTCAATCCTTGGTGCATGCACTTTATTTTTATTATTATTTTTTAATTTAATTTAATTTTTTTTATTATTTCGAAATTCCCTTAAAATTCACCCATAATCATGCTAATATTCCTCATTAAAACTCATTTATATTTATATTAACTTTTACCTAAAATCTACTAATAACCATGGTACTAGAAAGCCCATATAAGGCCCATTAGTACTTAGTTTCTCAATTTAAATGAGAAAATCATGGATTTCTAAGCTAAGGTTCGTACTAATATTTCTAGGTCCCTCGAAAAATTATCTAGACATGCTCAACATTTTAAAGAAAATATTAAGAAAATTTTCCGGGTCGTTACATTTTGGGTCTCATCCTTTTTTTTATGCACATTCATGACATATAATTATGTCATGTTCTAACGATTTCCTTAATAAAGTATGTATGTGATTTAATTTATCAGGTCTCATTAATTGAATTAGGAATCGGATTTTCTAATTCTAATTTCATACTTTATTCAAGGAATTGTTTTTGGGAAATAATTTCCTAAATTATCATAATCAATTTCGGAATTAATATGTTTAAGACTTTGATTTCTCTAAATCAAATCTTATTAAATTAAGAGACAGATTCCCTTAATTGAACCACATATTATTTTCATGAAAATCTTATTTAAGGAAATATACTCTATAGGAAATAATTTTCCTAATTAATTTTAGAGATAATAATATGTAAGAGCATCACCTCATAAATCAAATAAGGAAATTATCGTTTGAGAATCACCTCAAAAATTTCCAAGATTTGATCACATATTTTATTTATGGAAAATTAATATCAATAACTTAATTTGGACGGCTCCCCAAGGCTCAATCCAAAATAAGAATTTGACAGTTTAAATTCAATTTATGAAATTTAATTATGTCAACTAACTTTAAATTTGACGGCTCCCCGAGGCTTAATCCAAAATAAAGAATTTTATAAATAATTTAATTTCTAATTATGAATTTAAATGCCAATTAATATTCCCATAATTTGTCTAGACTTTCTTGAAAGAAAGTGCCTAAAATTGCGAGCTTTCCATAAATGGAAAGTTTCCAAAAATAAAAGATTTTCAGAATAATTGTAAGTTTCTGTTACAAAGAAAACTTACGTATTTCCAAAATTGGAAAATTTCCAAAATAGGAAATTTCTAAAATTGGAAAGTTTCCAAAATGGAAAGTTTTCAAAATTATCATAAAATTTCAGAAACAGAGGTATTTCAAAAGTTTGCGAAATTTCATGAGGATTTCCAAACCTTAAAATTCCTAAATCAGAAATTTACCATAATTGGAAAGTTTCCATAATTGAAAAATTTTCAAAATTGAGATCATGACAAAATTTTCTGCATAAACAATTATATGATTATGTCGAACACTAACCGACTCTGATACCACTGTTGGGACCGGGTGCATGTTGACATGGATGTGGGTTCGTAATTTTAAAATTAATTACGTGCAGCGGAAGGTTTAGCATAAATAATTTCTCAAAATATTTAACCACATATCTAAGCATGCAACTTTATCTTGTGTAGACATGATCATATATTTAAAATTTTGCAGAAACGTAAACTAATTTACGTATTACCTCGCGTAACTCGAAGGAAGGGACGAGATCCAACAGTAAGCGTCCCTCGGAAGCTCCGCCTCTATTCGCGTCCACGCCGAGTATCTTCGGATGACATCGCAAAGCCATGAGTTTCGTGTTCTCGAGAACTACTAGATTCTCTGAGAACGCGACAAGAAAACCAAGAGAGAAGTAATCACATCGGAAAAACTCACTACCAAGGTTGGCCGGAATCAAATTCCGGCGAGAAGGAGGAAGATGACTTGTGCCCAATCCCAAGGTGATAATGGCCGGAGAGGAAGATCGTCCCAACGGAAGAACTTTGTCGCCTCGGTGCTTCTCCTTGTGCTCACGGCAAGAAGAAAGGAGAAGAGCTTTGTGGCCGGCCAAGAGAAAGAAGGGAGGAGAGGGAGAGAGCCCAGGCAAGAATACTTCGATTAATTTCCAAGCCTTGCCTTGGGTCTTTTATATAGTGGTCTCTCAACCGCCAAGTCTCTTTTTTCTTGTGGAATAAATTTTCTATGACTTATTCCATCATGCCAAGTTTTATCATATTTTTAATTCATGATAAAAACCGACCAAGTCTCCTTTTTTCTTATGGAATAAATTTTCTTATCATGGTAAATCAATCCATGATTGATTTTATAAAATAAAATAAACCAATCCATGGTTCATTTTAATTTCCATGAAAAATAAACCAAACCTTGGTTTATTATATAAAAATTTATATCATCCATAATTTTATAAAACAAACCACACTTGGTTTATTTTATAAATTGAACCAAAAACTTGGTTCTCTCCCTTTGTTGTGGCCGGCCAAGCAAAGAGGATGGAGACCATCTTTGGCCGGCCATCCAAGCCATGCCCCAATGAATTAAACTCATTTAATTCATCTATTAAGTCTTCAAAAGACTTAGCCATTTTACGCTTCCGATGCGTCTCTGAAAAAATTCAAATTCGACTTATCGTTTGGCTCAACCAAACCTAATCTCTCTTGATTGGAAAATCCAATTTTCAACTCGTTTTAAATCCCTTGGATTACTCGTAGTGCGTGTGACTAAATAGGCTTTCGATTTATGTTGGTCGTCTATAATTAACCAATTATAGAACGATCATGAGTGACACCTAATAGTACATCATGATCCCCAATTAATCGAAAGATCAACGGTTGACCTCAGAAACTATTATGAAACCCTTCAGCAGCTTTAATGAATCGTGCCCCTTTCCCTTCACCATCTTATACCCACTTGGTTCAGGACATGGTCTATGTGTGTCAGTCCCCACTGGGCTGACTACGTCACACCTAGCCCAAGTAACGTTTTGTCGTCCTACGGATTCTAATTACTCTCATGTATTTAAGAGATTCATACTCTGAACATGTCATGCTCTGGCCAGATGCTTCGAGTAACAATCCGATGATAGGCCTTGGGTATACATCTCCTCGCAAGGAGTGGTGAATCCTTTGTAGGTTGTCAAACATCTTCGGGCACTTCGTCTTATACCCAATCATCCTGGGTCCACACCTCCTTGGAGATGCTTGCTTAAGATGTCAAAGTATAAGTCTCCATGACCAAGATGACTTGAACACCGCAAGTCAATGGAACATCGCACTTATGTTGCAGTAAGAACTTCATTGACATATCTATATATAGACTACTATATGAAGTTTTATAGCCAGTCACTCCAATGAACTAGTTCCCTTAACTAGCATTCATGTTTATCTCCAGACATCCCAATGTCACCAGCCAGTGAGAATCAGCTGATTAGAGAATAACCCATGCTAGTCTCAACAGAATTGATAGTGTCCGTATTTATCAATTCATCTACTAGGGACAATTTCAATACTTCACAATTGCACATGTAGAGATAATCACTAGTTGTGAATTCATCACAAATTCTCTCATGCTGTGAATTATATTACGGACATTCAGTAAATGAGTTTAAGATCTCAATCAAATACATAAACATGTATACTCAAATAGTGAATATTCATTTATTAAAATAAATGATTACAATCATAAGGCGATTGCCTTAGGACACATTTCTCATATCACTAACAGTTCCTACTTCAGTACCAACGGTACAGGAGGACATTCCACAAGTGACTGCATCGCGTGTCATTGAGGATATTCAGGTAGTACCTCATCGTAGTGGGAGGGTTGTTAAACAACTTAACATATTCATGTTCATGGGAGAGTCATCAGACTTGGTCCCTGGTGAACATGAACCTGATCCTTGGACCTATGACGAGGCACTCCAAGATAAAGATATGGTATCTTGGCAAAAGACGATGAATTCTGAGATAGAATCTATGGATTCTAATCAAGTCTGGGAGCTAGTAGAACCACCTGATGGTGTAAAAGCTATTGGATGCAAGTGGATCTACAAAAGAAAGAGAGGTTCATACGTGAAGGTGGAAACCTTCAAAGCAAAACTTGTTGTGAAGGGGTATACTCAGAAAGAGGTATCGATTATGAGGAGACTTTTTGTCCTGTAGCCATGCTTAAGTCTATCCAGATTCTCTTGTCTATTGCCGCTCATATGAATTATGAGGTTGGGCAGATGGATGTCAAGATAGCTTTCCTTAACGGAAGTCTTGAGGAAAACACCTATATGAAGTAAGCAGAGGGATTTATTGAAAAGGACAAAGAGCATCTTGTGTGTAAGCTTAATCGATCTATTTATGGATGGAATCAAGCTTGGGGATCTTGGAACATCTAGTTTGATGAGGTAATTCAGTCTTATAGATTTATTCAAAGTCCGGATGAGTCTTGTGTATACAAGAGGTGTGACGAAATTGTAGTGGTATTTCTTGTACTATACGTAGATGATATTTTACACATTGGCAGCAATGTCAAAGTGTTGTCAGACATAAGGGTATACTTGTCCAAATAGATTGATATGAAGGATTTGGGAGAAGCTGGATACATCCTTGGGATCAAAGTTATAAGGGATCACAAGAAAAGGATGTTGTGCTTATCTCAAGCTTCATATATTGACACTGTCCTAGCTCGTTTTAGTATGCAGAATTCCAAGAAAGGTTTTCTACCTTTTCGACAAGGAGTACCTTTATCTAAGGAGATGTGTCCTAAAACATCAAAGGAGATAGAGGAGATGAAGACGGTTCCTTATGCTTCGGCTGTAGGAAGCCTCATGTATGCTATGTTATGTATGAGATCGGATATCTGCTTTACCGTGGGCATGGTTAGCAGATATCAGAGTAATCCAGGATAAGGACATTGGACTGCGGTAAAGCATATATTGAAGTACCTGAAAAGGACTTGGGATTATATGTTAGTTTACCAAGCAGATGATTTGCTCCCTGTGGGTTATATGGATTATGACTTCTAATCAGATAGGGATAACAGTAAGTCTACCTTGGGGTATGTGTTTACTTTGGGAGGTGGAGCCATAGTATGGAGTAGTATTAAGCAGAAATGCATTGCGGACTTCACCATGGAAACTGAGTATGTAGCAGCCTCTGAGGTAGCCAAAGAAGCTATATGGCTCAGGAACTTCTTAATGGACTTAGATGTGATTCCTGGTTTTCCCAAATCTATCATAATTTATTATGATAACAGTGGTGTAGTGGCAAACTCGAAGGAACCACGAGCCCATAAGGCAAGTAAACACATAGAGCGCAAGTACCACCTGATACGAGAGATCATAAAGCAAGGAGAAGTTGTTATCGCCAATATTGCATCATAGGATAACCTGACAGTTCCATTCACTATGGCCCTTCCAGCGAGAGCTTATGATAGGCATGTTGAGGGGATAAGAATCAGATGTATGGTAGTTTGATGGCAGCATAGTCTTTTAGTATAAGTGGGAGATTGTTAGGATGTATATTAAAAGCCTAACTTTTGTATGAATATCTATATTTTGGAATAAGAATCACATGGTCATTGTTTACATTTTATATTTATTATATGTGTGCATATTGTCTTTTACTTTACATTGTAGATAACATGGTGTGTGGTGCCACATAGAAGATCATGTTATCAATCCCTTGTGAAGTATAAGTAGTGGCTCACAACTGAGATGGATTGAACAAACCATAGGAATGGTTGTAGTGTAATTTGGTATTAGTCTATCTTGAATATAGAATTACACTAGTAAACTTTGTATGTATTGAGCAGGACCAAATTAGAGGTGATTTGATATATACTGACTATATAATCGAATCAGACCTCAGATATTATGATGTACATGCTCTCAATCCCGATATAATAACGGACACATGTACTTAATATCTATTTCTTTGATTTACCAATGGGCAAGATTTATTTGTTAAATCAATAGGCCTGGTAAATTGGGAAATAATATTATTTACATGGTGTGCTGTTAATTATAGAAGAAAATCGTGTCCTAATGCATTAGGATGATGATGTCCCCTTGAGGAGCTCATAAAGTTCATCATGTAAATCCTGCAGGTGGACTTGGTCCGATATGATGATAATGTTGAGTGGTACTACTCATGGAGTTAGATATTAATTAATTAAATTATTAGTAATTTAATTAATTAATGGACATGTGAGATCTTAAACACGGGGAGATTATGTACACATAATGTGGTGGAGCCCATATTTATTATGGGGGTTAGTGCGGTAGTTCAATGATAACCCATTAGTGGACCGGGTTATCATTAATGGATCGGGCTTAGGATCCATTGGGAGACCAAAACCAACTCCTCCTCATGGTCCCTATTGTAGCCTATATATACCTCATGAGTCACGAGACCAAGGCAACACAATTAACCCTAAGCCTCTCCTTTTCTCTCCTCTTCTTCTTTCTCTCTCCTAGGGTTTTCGGCGCCGCAACAAACTAGGAGGAGGACTTGGTGGGGAAGAAGGAAGAAGATCTCATCTCCTTCTCTTCTCTTCTTCTTTCACTTATCTTCCTTAGGGCACACGCAACAAGGAAGGAGAGGGAGTGGTCGGCGGCAAGGAGGCTTCTCTTTTCGGCGCCTACGGCAAGGAAGAAGGATTGGTGGCCGGCGACTAGGGCTTAGAGGAAGGAGAGAATTCTTTTTCTCTTCTTCTTCTTCTTCTTCTTCTTTATCTTCTTCTTCCTTTAAGGCTGGCGCAAGGAGATCCATCTCCTTGGTGGTCGGCGCAAGCAAAGGAAGGAGAAGTCTCATCCCTTGGTTGTCGGCGCAACACCATCTTGGTGTTAGGGTTTCATCGCAAGCTTGGAGAAGGAAGGTGTCTTGGTGACTTTGTTTCTTGGAAGATCATCGTCCACACGATGTCCAAGAAGAGGATAGGATATACGATAGAATATCAAGAGGTAAACAAGAGGTATAATTCTTGTTTTGTTCTTGTATTTAATTCTAATCATGTTTATGTCATGGACCCGAAATCAAACACAAAAACTGGCGATCAAATCATCGTCTATTCCCCGGCTAATCGATTAGAAGAATTTGATTGCTTGAACAACAAGTTTGTTCAAGCGATCACTCGAATCGATTAGTACAATGATGAAAGCGGTTATTCGGAAAGGTTCTCTCCATCCGGTTGTTTCTAATTAATAGATTTTTTTTAATCTGGGGACATGGAGAGCAATCTAACCAAACAGGAAATCGAAACCAACACTTCATACATCCATTCAATCAAATACAATAAATCAAGCATACACTAAGATATCTATGTTGAGATCATAGGGTCAGCAAGAGAGGGTGAATTGCCCTTGAAAAATAAACTGATCTTTTGTTTTGCTATCAAAGATAGAGACTAGGATACAAGTAAAATAATAACATTAAAATAAAATAACTAAAAAGACAAAGGCACAATCAGTTACTTGGTTTGTAATAAGGAAGGTTGCTTATCCAAGGTAAATAATAACTCATCTCTAGATGTACTCTTTGGGGAGGAGAAGCTTCTTAAACAAAGTAGAACTCAAAGAAAAAGAAAGAAACTATTATAGAATTTTATGTTCAGTTCGAATGATTGAAATAAACTGAGTTCAAGGGTCAATTTATAGCCCCTGTGAAACTTTATCGAGGTGTTGACGTGGCGCTTCTCGGGGCCTAAGTGCACATGGGCGCCTGGCATATGGTCAAGGCTTATCCACGTCGCAGTGGTAGTTGAACGACTAGTTCGCAATAAGGTTTGAACACACAGGTGCCGAGTTAGTTTGGGTGCTCGGAATACAAGCGCCCGAGTCTGACCTAGTGCCCCCATTCATGGCCACCCAAGTTTAACTGGCCAACAACATGTTAACTAGCCTTCTAACGGGTCGTTTAGGTGATCTCAGGTCTTCCAGAGTTGGGACACCTGAACCCTTCTTCGGTCTTCTCCTCGAGCGTGTTTCCTCCTGGTTTCTCGTCCCTCGGACATCGCATGCGTCCTTCTTGCTCCATCGGCATACTCTTCCTCAGACCTTCGTGTCTCTCGGATACACCGAGCTCGTCGGCTCCCTTCACGTCCCATTTTTCTCGACTGCTACATCTTCCGCTCAACTTCCTGTGCTTCTAAGCTCCTGCACAATTAGACACAGAGATTAAATACCAACAGGACCTAACTTTAACTCGGTTAACCACATCAAAACTTACCCGGGATACTTACAATCTCCCCCTTTTTGATATGCATAAACCTGGGTTAAGTTAGGATTATCCATAAACAAAAAAATATATAAAAATTAAATATTTTCTCTTCCTTTTTGATCACATCAAAAAAAATATGTTAAGGGTAAAAAAATGAAATAGAGAAAAAACGTTTGAAAACCGTATATTCGAATAAAAATTGTAGAAAATAATCTAATCACTTAAAATTTTCAAAAATTTATTAGAATATTCCAAAGTGAATGATTAGTTACCAAAAAATTTGGTTGATGAAAACTTAGTTGGAAATTATTTTTAAAATAAAAACTTTGATTAACGATATAAAATTTTTAAAAGTTATCTCATAGTCTAAAAATACTCAAATTTTTATCTAAGTTAGAAATTTAGCAGATTCATCTTTGTAAAAATTATCAAAGTAAAATAAATTTTCTAACTATAAGAAAATAATTTTGAATTAAGTTAATAATTTTTGAGAAGATAATTTTTAAAATTGGATTTTAACTCAAAATAAACTTAAATTTTTTTCTTAACGTTCCAAAGATAGTCAATAGATCTTGTAAAATTAGATTAGGTGATAATTAGTTTTTTGAGTATTTTTAAATTTTAAGAATATATTTTTGAATGAAAATTCATAAAAATTTATTTAACAATGAAAAAATTTTGAAAAAAAATTTATGGATAGATCACAATGATCTCTATTAAAAAAATATATAAAACTAAATTTTCTATAACAATTACATATTCAAAGAAAAATTTCAAAAAGATTACAAATAAAGCATTAATTAACAATTAAGAAAAACATTAATCATTAGCAAAATTTTTTTAACAATTTAGTACAGTCTTAGGGATCCAAAATAAATTCCTACCAATAGGATTTATTAAATATTTCAAAGAAATATAATTTTTGGTCACTTTTGTAATTTGACTCCTATGATTTCTAAGGTAGCAGTTAAGTCTTCCATGAAACTTTGATTTTTGAAATTTATTTGAACATGCAACACATTTCTTTTGTAAAATTTCTATTTGTTCTCTTAATCTCGAATTTTCAAGTTTTAGCTTATCATATATCTCTATTGGGCATTTAGAAACTAATTTTCTTTTTAACTCTACATTCTTAAATATCAATTTACATAAGTACTCGGTCATTACTTTAATACCACAATAAAGTTGATTGGGAGGTAGAAGACATACCTCACTTACTATATCATCTTAGAAGTCCGAAGCTCCCCCTTTGTCGCTGCTTTCTTCTGATGTGGCTTCCCCTTCATCTATGCTTTCTTCCAGGTGGGTGGCCATCAGCGCTGTCTAGCATGTTCCTTGAGATTGGACTCATCTAATGATGATTCGTCTCATGTGGTCGTCAGATTCTTATGTTTTGACTTGTTTACCTTTAGCCTTAGGCAGTTCTCCTTGATGTGCCCTTCTTCCTCACAGTTATATCAGCGAATCTTCATTTGCTTTTGGGAATGTCTCTTACCCTACACTTTATTAAACCTTTAAGATTTAAAATATTTAGATAATTTCCTTACCATGTATACTGTTTCTTCTTCATCTGTTGAAGATTCTCCTTGTGCTGGATCTTCCACGTACTTAGGGTGATGTTATCCATTTTTTAATTCTTTCCTATGCACCAAGACTCGTAAAGTTCTAAAATTGAAAATAATTATTCTAAGGTACTTACCTCAAGATCCTTAGAAATGTAGTATTCATCGATTACAGAAGTCCAGTCCGAGGTCCTTGGGAAGGCGTTTAAGGTATATCTTTGTGGATTACAACTCGTTACCATTTCTCCGAGATTCTAAAGTCCTTTGATCAACTCTTTGATTTTGGCATCCAGTTGGACAACTGATTCTCCTTCTTCCATTCGAAGGTTTCTAAGTTGATTGCGGAGCATATCATGTTTCGCCAGCTTAGTTTCAGAAGTACCTTAGTGGAGTTCTAGGATCTTTTCTCAAAGTTCCTTTGCTAATTTGTAGGTTTCGATGCAATTGGCTTCTTGCACTGGTAGAATGGTTAGCAGATGAAATTCTACTTTTCCATTTGCCATAAACTCCGCTTACTCCTTCTTTGTCCACAGGTTTTCTTCTTTGTTCTTACTGTTGTCATCCTTGGGAGCTACAAAATCATTCTTCATGATTAGCAATAATTAAAAATCAATTTTAAAGAATACTTGCATTTGATTTTTCCACATAGTGAATTCCCCTTCGAATTTTGGTGGGTAAATAATTGGTCCGATCATTTTATATTTGCTTCAGTTGGTCGTTAGTCCTTCTGGAGTGCCTTCACTTTGATACTAGTTGCTAGGATCATAGGGTCGGCAAGAGGGGGTGAATTACCCATAAAAAATAAACTGATCTTTTGTTTGCTAACAAAAATAGAGATTAGGACACAAGAAAAATAATAACGTTAAAATAAAATAACTAAAAAGACAAAGGCACAATTAATTACTTGGTTTGCAACTAGGAAAGTTGCTAATCCAAGATAAATAATAACTTATCTCTAGATGTACTCCTTGGGACGGAGAAACCTCTTAAACAAAGTAGAACTTAGAGAAAAAGAAAGAAACTATTACAAAAGTTCATGTTCAGTTTGAATGATTGAAATGAACTGAGTTTAGGGGTCTATTTATAGCCCTTATGAAACTTTATCGATGTGCTAACGTGACGCTTCTCGGGAGCCCGAGTGCACATAGGCACCTAACACGTGGTCAAGACTTATCTACACCACAACGACCATTGAATGGCTAGTTCACGATAGTTTGCGATAAGATTTAGACACAAGGGCACCCGAGTCAGTTCAAGCGTCCGAGAATATGGGCGCTCGAGTCCAACCGAGCGCCCCCATTCACGGCGGTCTAGTTTGACTGGTCAACAACTTGTTGATCAACCTTTCAACGGGTCTTCTGGGTGATCTCGGGCCTTCCAGAGTTAGGTTCACCCGAACCCTTCTCCGGCCTTCTTCTTGAGCGTGCTTCCTCTGACTTCTCATCCTTCGGACATCGCGCGCATCCTTCCCACTCCACCAACATACACTTCCGCAAACTTTCGCGTCCCTTGGATGCACTGAGCCCGCCGGCTCCCATCCCATGACATCCTTCTCGACCGCTGCGTCTTCCGCTCAACTTCCTGTGCTCCTACGCTCCTACATACTTAGACATAGGGATCAAATACTAACAAGACCTAACTTTGACTTGATTGACTACATCATAACTTACCTGGGGTACTTACAATCTAAGCATAAAATATTCATCGAAGCATTTAATCAAACAAGAACCAATCCAAATCATGTCATCAATACAATGGCACAAGTAATCTATAGAGTTTTACATCAAATCACATCACAAATACTCCCCAAACTCCAGAACATGATGCATCTACTCTCATGAGAGGAACACAATGACTCAAGATGAGAAGACATTCAATCATCCAAATCAACAAAGCAAAGAGGAGGAAGAGAGAAATGCTTATCCTTCTGTGGTGGAGAGTTTTCAGAACCAAGCCATGCCTTCAAGATGGTATAAAGCACTGGAGATCATCCTTGGGCCACCGAAGATCATTGGAATGATGGTGGATTGCCTAGGGTAAGTATCCCCAGGAAAACCCTCCTCCCCCAAGAAAAGGGAGGGGTTCCCCTTGTATTCCCTGGTCGCATAACACTCTGCCTAGGGGCACAGGAGCGTGCTGCACCTGCCGTGCCCCTTTGTAGCGCCGTGGGAATGGGGTCGTGCCTAGATGCCATGGCCCTGTGGCGCCTCTGATGGCTAGAGAGGCACGGGTCCATGCCAAATTGCATGACCCCTCCGTGTGAGGGGCATGGGGTCGTGTGAGCCCACATGGCCCCCTACGCCCTAGCTCCGATCGGTTCCAACTCCATCCAACTCTAATTTCGATGATCGTCTTGCTCTATTTCTTGTCCATTTCATTCCAAATAGCTCTCTGTCAATGAAAATAAGAGAAGAGCAGATCTTCGAACTAAGGGAAGAAATATGTTGATAAAAAGCTATGTAATGGCATAACTATGCAAATTATAATCAATAAAAAATAAGTGAATGAGCATAAAAACAAGGATAAAAATGTATCTAATCTACGCTCATCACACCTCTAAACTTAAACTTTTGTTTGTCCTCAAGTAAATACTCTACACATACTTATGTATCAGTCATTATGCATCATAATCCCTAGTGATATCATTGAACTCTATCAAACATTTTCATTGATGAGCATGATATAGATATTAATTCGAGAATAACCTAAGAAAAATTTTCCTATGCTTAGTTCAATAAGTGATCGTATTCCTTCATGTATCAAGCCCGATGCCTAGTCATGTCGTCATATAATAGGGTACCTCATAATCCCAGTGATAGCCAGTTACTTTCATCCCCTTCAAACTACTCATGGTCTCAAAGGCGTGCTCGGATCAAGGGAAGCCTAGTATTTATTTTTTTCACCTAACTTGGTCTAAAGGGGTAAATTACTAGTTTTCACTCACGAAACTATTTTTTTTAATCCCTTATTCAAATTCAAATGTGTTTTTAGTGTTTTAGGAGTGTAGCACTAACTCAATCTCAAGTTCTAAACTATACAAGCATGGTGGGATAAGATTTTTCCAAGTGAGCCTTAACAATCTGAGTCATATCCAGTAACCAAAATATAGTTTAAAAAGTCACCATAGGATATAAGTAGTAACACATTGAATGAATAGCCCACAACGAGTTGTCACGATGAGCCTCAAATTTAGATATTTATAAGTTGAAAACCCTTAGCTCACAAAATTAAATGTAAAATAGGGGCCTCAAGTCATATTTTTCCAAGGACTAGTTAAGATTGCTTAATTCAAGCTAGATTTTGTCATTTTCTATGTTTTGGGTTTTCAATTAAAATGGGGGGTTTGTTTTGTAATAAGGAATGAAAATTCAGTAACTAGAAATTCGTGGAAACTAAACTTATCCTATTTGAAAAACTAGCGAATCAGATTAAATTTCAAGGACTAAAATTGAATGCAGGAAATTTAAAGTAAACTAAGAGATTGATAAGCAAAAATTCATATTAAATGCAGGAAATCTGTCTAACAGCAGAATTATGAAATATAGAACAAAGATTACTTAAGAAACAGAATTAAACGAAGTTGAAAAATGCCTGATCGGTCAACATACCGATCAGATACCTACCTGATCGGTCAGACAGACCGATCAGATACAACCCTGATCGGTCGGACAGACCGATTAGATTCTGTAATGAAACTGATACAACTGGAACAACGAAAGAAATCACAATTCAGAAACTAAATGTTCAGGAATTTAAACATCAGATCAGATTCTTCACCAAGTCTTCCCTTGTCGTCACACAAGAGCCAGCTAGAAACCCTCTAGCTCGACAAATCAGTAGAGAAATTGACTTCCGTGAGCAGTTTAGCGTCAGATTGGTGTTCAGGCTGAATCTCCTTCCGATCTCCTCCTTCTTGACAATGTGGGTGGGATGATGGCTCAGGAACCCTCAAAACTCTTCAGAGAACCCCTCTGAATGCTCCGATTGATGAAGATCAGCGATCAAACAACTATTGATTAGAAGAAGCAGAACTCCGGCGAAACCCTCACCTGAGCTCCTCTCAGCGACAAAATTGGTTTGCAAACCTCACGGAGAATCGATTCCGTTGATTCGAGAACTTGAAAAGAAACTGGATCTGATGTTGGCCGCGTGCGATTGGAGAAGAAAATAGAAGAACATGAATAACAGGAACAGAATTCGTGACTCTACGATGACGACACTGAGTTGGGCGGAAAAGTTCTATTTTAATTAATCCCATTTGAAATTGAACGGATGTGATCATCCTCACCTCATCCAATGGTCAGATCATCTCAGATTGAGTCCAAACTTCCCATATCTCTATCAATGGTCAGGATCTGCTCCTCCTTAGCTTGGATCAATCAAATCTGCAGCGGATGACTCAGATCTCCCTTCCTTTTGAATGAATGGCTTAGACTCCTCTTGAGCTTGATCCAACGGCTGGATGGCTTCTGATTTGGACCTAACTTTCAGATCTTGATCTGTGGTCTTGATTAACTCTATCTTGAGCTTGGATTGATCAGAAGATGACATATGGCTCAGATCTCCCCATTTCTTGATTGGACGACCCACATTCATCCATCTCTTGATCCTCTTGATTGAAGTCAAGTTTGAACTCAAGTTCGGTCCAATCTGATCTAAGTCCATGATCATTCGAAGCCTATAAAATTAGATTCAAATTTTAGTGCCAAAATATCTCAAATATACAAAGATTTGCATCCAAAGCTAAAATAGAGATAATTCATGAAACATAATGTAAATGCAAACTTAAGCATATAAAAAGGGATCAAAACATGGATTTGAGAGCATAAATTTATTAACAAAATGATAATTATCACACATCATATGAATCATGACTATTTCTAAGATTTTCACCATTCTAAATAGGCAAAGTGATAGAGATCCTAAGTCTAGGCTAAGCTCAAATATTTCAAATAAAGTAATGCTCATTTCGTGCTAATAAAGATAGAGAAAAACCATTGACTTGACATACTAATATTAGAAATTGATGACATAAATGAAAAATATGGACGCAGGAGTATCCACTTAAAAATAAGACAAAACAATAGTGATGTTCATATAACAAGCTCTATCTCAAAACAAACTAGCTTAAATGGAACTAAAGCAAAGCAACATGCATGCAAATCAAATAATGTACATGTATGTACAAAACACCCCCTCCCCCTAGACTTGGACACTTAGTGCCCCACTGAAATCACTATGAAGAGGGGGAAGGGTTGAGGTTCACGTAATTCTCCGAAAGAAGGACAGGGGCCTCATACTCATCGAAGGGGTAAGGTTGGCACTTTTTGAAGGGGTAGGGAAGGAATCCGCTTGACTTTTTGTGATCCTAAGCTCCTGGACACTTAGACATAAGGATCAAACCAACAAGGACCTAACTTGACTTGGTTGATCACATCAAAATCAACCCGGGGTACTTACAATCTTCCTCATTTTGATGTGCATCAATCCGAGTTAAGTTAGGATAAACACAATACAAAATAACATTGTTTTAATAAAAACAAAAACAAACAATTTGGCAATTAATTTCAACAGATTTTGCAATTTAGACCTCCCCTTAACTAAAACCTCAAAATTCTCTCCCTTTGATCACATCAAAAAATTGAGGTGTGTGATAATGTTATAGGGATCTTTATGTGAAAATAATAAAATAGCGCAACGGAAAAATAGATCCCTTTCAAGTGATCTGTGCCAAAAACATGTACAAATTTTGATCCAGAGTTATTACATTTGTTGTGTACCCTTAGTTTATCCCAATAGCAACTTGGTTCGCCAGATCTCAACACAATCAATATAGTCGTGCCTCTAGTAGTATCCACATGAGCACTGTTGGTGCCAGAAGCACCATATTGAACCTTGTTTTGATATTGATAAAGGATTCAAAGTTATGTATTATTGGTGATCTAATATGTTTCGTTAAGTGTGCAGGAAAGTCATATTTTACCTAGGCACGAAGTCTTGACCTGCAGGGTTGAGCACGAAGTCCTGGTCGAGGATTGGGCATGAAGACTTGACCGAGGGTTGGGCACAAACACCTGGTTTGAGGAATTGGGCACGAAGACCTGGTTCAAGGAATTAGGCACGAAGACCTCGTCGAGGACTAGGCACGAAGACCTGATCCGAAAGATCGGGTAGAAGACTTAGCCGAGCGAAGACTACGGACAAAAGTAGAGACGGGTTGAGGTACGGACATCTTGAGATCAGGGAGTCTCGGAGGCTGATCAAAAGTCCAATCGGAGGGACCGATTGGCAAAAGGTAACTTCTCCAGAGTACAGTAGGTGAGGGTGCGTTCCCCAGAAGAGGGAACAGTAGGCGTCGATTCAACCTAGGATTTCATTTGAAATCCAAAGTCAGAACTAGACAGTTCTACCTGTCATTCATGCATGCATTTACATTATTATATTATATTCTTGGACTAACCTTGGATACTGGCTAAAGGAACCAGTTGCTGCGATCAGGGGTACTTGAGAGGGCTCAGGCGCACGAGAACCCATGCGCCTGAGAGGACTCAGGTGCCCCAGATGGGATTTCTCAGTAGGTGGCGAAGCTGAGTTGGCGATCACTGATTGGACGCGCCACGTTAGCTCCGAAGCGCCTTAATGCTCCCAGGTGCCCCAATGCTCCAAGGTGCCCAAGAACAGGATAAAGGTTGGCCGAGTCTATTGATAAGGATGCGGCCAAACCAGTGATGTGGACGGCGCCCCTATAGCCACTCAGGCACCCGAGATCAAGTATAAAAGGGGTTTCACCTCTTGCTTCCAAACATCAACTCAAGCTATCGAAATCTCAATGATAAAGCTTCCATGCTCGAGTTCTCTGTGCCCAAGAAGTTCAAGATCGACGACACACCGCTTCTGCAACAAAATTCTTTCTTTAAGTGTCGTTGGTATAATTTCATTTTTCTGTACTTAATTAGTATTCTTGTACTTCATTTACGACTTATAGTATTGCCCAACGAAAATGGTCATGGACCGTGGGCCTTGGAATATGAGCCATCACAGACTCCGAACCAAGTAAAAAATAAGGTGTAGCCGTGTTTGACTTGTTTACTTCCGCTGCGTTAAATTTGATTTATCCGAAAAATCTGTTAGTAGGAGCCCTAGAGCCAAATATGTGATTTTACTAGGGACTTTTGTATCATATTCTATCATTAATAAAGATAAATTTGGTTATTATACTTTATATTTGTGCCAAATAACTAAGTATAATAATGTCCTTAGGTAGTAGGTTCTTATTTACATTATATCGATTGGTTGAATCGATAGTGAGATGATGTAGAGAACACTATACTAAACTATTCCTAGTCAAGCACTAATATTCAAGGACAATATTAATGCATGGAGACTAGCATGTAGGTCAATTGATGACTTAACTCATAAGTCATGAATATATGATATCAAGTTGATACATGGGTATACATTAGAGAATGTGTACTGAATTGACCTGCCATGAGAAAGTTTCATAGATTATCATATGAGTGATATAAACTTTCTCATGTGACTATTAATATGAATAGTCCTTAGACCTAAAGTCACTACGGTCTCTACATAAGGAGTTATGTACTTTGGTATTGTCAAACGTCACCCGTAATAGGGTGGACTATAAAGGAGATCACTGGGTATGTAATGAATTATGCGGCGGGATTGTGTGATGTAGATGTGATCTATCCCTCCCATATGACGGGAGTGATATCTATGGACCTCTTGATCAAGTAGGACTACTAAAACGCATGACCATGCTCAAATGAGTCAATATGAGATATTGAGCTCATTTGTTTGAGTGAGTCTACTCGGGGATCAAGAAATACAGATTGATCGAGGATGACACGGTCTATACCTCATTGGTCAATCTAGATATCAAGGATGGAAGGACAAGGTCATATATTTTCATAGTCATAGAGGTTAAGTCGGATCTCGATTTTCTCGTCACTTAGGTAGCAATGATGCTTTGTTAGATGCCGCTCATTGCTTGTGTCTAAGGCATTTAGACATATTGCTAACGTTAGGAGAACTTATTGGTTCACACACTAAGGACATGATGCTTCGGAGATTAATTGATCTTAGTTTGACTATGATTTGATCCGAATTGGATTAATTGAGTTAAACTCAAGTGAATCCAATTGGATTATGGGATTGAAATCTAATTTGAGTTTGACTCATTTAGATTAGACTCAACCATATTTGAATGAGATATTAATTTATTAAAATATTTAATATATTAATAATAGAGGAAGATGAAAAGTTTCTTTTCATTGGATGAAGAGAAGTTGAAGAGCCACATGAGAAAATGTGCTCTAAGTGGGTTTTTATTAGCATTAATGGAGGGAAGCTAAAGGGACAAACACTCTTCATATTCATGAAATGAGTATAAAAGAGTTTTTCTTGTCATTTGGATGATGAACTTGTCATTCTTCCTTCCCTTCCCTCTCTAGGCCAAAATCCCTCTTCTCCCCTCCTTCTTGCTTTGTGAATCTCCTCTTGTGGCGAGCACTACAAAGGTGATTCTTCTCCGAAACTTGAGAGATCGTGTTCATATGGATACACATAGAGGCATGGACACTTCAATGTGCAAGAGATTAGGCATACCTTGGACAAGCGGGATGAGCGAAGGGCACGCGCCAAAGGTATATCTATACGATAGGAATTTATAAATTAACTTTGTATGAGTTTTCTTTCACATGAATCGCTCGTGGGATCTCTTATTTCCGCTGTGATTTTTTGTATGTTTTTGCCTATAGATCCCTACAGTGATATCAGAGTCACTTGCGAAAGATCATACAAAGTTTAGGAAAACTTTTATATGTGATATAGAAGTAGGACATAATTTTGTTATGGATTGTGTAATGTATGAGCATTTGTTGAGATACAAAAGTTTGTGTTGATCAAACTAAAAGTCCTTAGCATTATCATATGAATATGAAAGTGTGCTATGGTCCGATTGTACTCAACAAAATTTATAACCTATTGTTTAGGCTTATGAGAATTTTACAATCATAATAAAAATTGATGTCCTAAATCTATTATGTGTGATTGATGACATGGTGCATGGTTATGGCCTTAACCCTAATATGATTGGATGTATATGTGTGTGTGTGTGCATGTTGTAATGTAATTCATAATACGACCTATGTGTCGTGCTTTATCTCTATTTTTCTAGTTGTAAAATAGATTTAGACTCGAATGTTACTTGAGTTTTCCTAATTTGTAATGTACAAAATGAGGAGTGGAATGTCCATTAAAGAATGAAGTTACAAGAAGGAAGTCGACTACATATGACGACCGAAGGATGCACTTGGAGAAGATGTTATCCCTAGGTTGACCATCAATTTTCTCATTGGCTTGAGAAGATCATAGTATACGGGCCATAACCATGTCATATTTTACCGCTTATATGTTGATATATGCAATGTGTGTATGTGATGCATGATTAGATAAACATTTATCTTAATTAAATCAACTCGATATGCCTACCAAAGTTTGGTACTCATAAACTACCTCGATCATTTGTTGTTGGGTTTGCCAAAGCAAAGCGACATATTTTATCTTGGTAGAGTGCGAGAGGACAATTGTGATGTCTCGCTATCAAACTTAGGGTGAGACGTAACTAAGTCACCTCAATTGGATTGAGAAACTTAGAGGCATATCCCAAAAGTTGGGAAAATTGGGTAAAAGAACAATTATATAAAGTCTTGGGTGATTAGCCAATGCTAACTCAAGATGATATATAATGTGGATCTTGACCCTTTGTTTCCAAGAGTTGCATAAGATGTAATTGGTAAAATATTACCTACCTAATTATACTGAATCTTGGGCGATTAGACAAAGCAAACTCAAGATGAGATATAATATGGATCTTGTCCCACATGAATGTAGTCGTTATTTGGTTTGGAGCTAGTAGTCTGGGCAAATTTAGTTTCCCAACATCCATGACTAGCCCCTAACAAAGCTTTACAATTTAGTGGAAGCGTCATTTAATTAATGACCTAATTAAATGATCTAGATATCTGTATATTTTATTATTGTAGATCACCATATCATCTAACACATCAAATACTCTCTCTCTCTACGATCTGTCCTTGAGAAGGACAAGCTCAACGGAGCTAATTTTCTGGACTGGTACAGAAACTTGAGGATCGTCCTCAAACATGAACGAAAATTGTATGCCCTAGAGCAACCTCTTCTAGAAGCACCTATCACTACCGTCACTCGCATCAAAAAGGATGCTTACAAGGATGATGCACTTGATGTATTGATAACCATCATTTTGTTGATTATTTTATGCTCTAAAATCCATGTTTGATCCACATTTTATATGCTTAAGTTTGCAATTGTAGTAGGTTTCATGTATTTCCTTTATTATGGTTTTTAATTCAAATCTTTGTATATTTGGGATATTTTTGGCACTAAATTTGAATATCATTTTGTAGGCTTCAAATGATCATGGACCTAGATCAAATCGGGTCAGACTTGAGTCAGCATTGGATCCAGATCAAAGGGATCAAACATCAGATTAATAGGAGCCGTCCATTCTAGAGAACTGCTAGATCTGAGCCATCGGTCAACTTCTGGTCATTCCGAGTTCAAGATAGAATCAATCATGACCATAGATCATGATCTAAAAATTTCAGCCAAATCAGAAGTAATCTGACCATTGGATCAAGCTCAAGATGTTTTATACAATCTATTTAAGAAAAAGGAAGATCTGGACCATCCACCACTGATCTGGTTAATCCGAGCTGGGGACAGGTAGATCAGGACCATTGATTGGGATCTGTGGAGTTTGGTACAGATCTGAAGAGATCCGACCGTTGGATGAAGCCAAATCGATCTCAGCCGTCTGTTGCTAAGGAATTAAAGATTGGCTGAACCAAGTGCTGGTTGACTGTTGGTTTGGTTTGGCTAAACCAACTGCTGGGCTAAGGCTGAGTGAAATCAAGCTCTGGCTTGGCTGGGCTGAACACAAGCTCTAACTTGTCTGATTGAACCGAACTGCTTAGCTTGGTTGAACCGAACTGCTTGAGCTGTGCTGAACCAAAAGCTCTGAACCCAAGCTGAGCCGAACCCAATTGGAGGAGAAATCACAAAAGGCGAGGGGATCAGATGGGCTCGAGATCATCTTCTCGACACCACCGAAGAGAGGCAATCGGAGACGGGGGGTTCCCGACTCATCATCACCACCTCCTCCCGAAGGTCGGCGGCTCTTCATCATCGCACCGCCGCCGGCCGGACTTCCACTTCGTCATCTCATACTCTCTCTCGGGTTGGGAGAAGCCATGGTTGAGAGGCGATCCATTTCCATCATAGCCGATTCTTTCCAGCAGATTTCATTTCTTCGGCAGTTTATTTCTTCATAGTTTTCTTCACAGCATTTGTTTTTACAGCAATTCGATCACTTCTTAATCGTTTTTTTCTTCAGCAATTTCACAATTTCTTCGCAGCATCTTCAATTCCCAGCAGCACATTCTTCTTTGTTTTTCTTCATCAGATTAGATCCAGCAGATTTCCAGCAGTTTCTTTCTTCACATGCTTCAATTTCAACAGCCGTTCTTCAGATCCAGTAGCCGGCAGAGATCCATTTCTTCACAGCATATTATTTCTCCCCAGCAGTTTTTTCTTTCATAGATTTCCAGCAGCCATCACTTCCTCTTCAAAGGCTTTACTTCTGGCAGCTTCTTCAGCAGTATTTCTCTTTAACAGCATTCGGCAGCTTCAATTTCCTCACAGCAGATCCAGCAGCTCCTTTCATTAGCCAACCTTGCAATTTAAGTGTTGCTTTTTGATTTTTCTTAATTGTTGAATGTTATGTGTTTGATTGTTAAATGCTTGTATTTGATGGATCTTCCCATTTCAATTTGCACTTACTTGAAGCCATTTTAAACATGTCTATCTTGTGTTTGATCAAATGCCTCTTAGAACAGTTATTTTAAATTGTGAAGTTTCTTACTTGCTTAGCTGTTATTTTGTATTGCTTTCCCCATGCTTTATGTTTCATGTCTTCATTTACATGCAATTAAGTTAGGTTAGATTAGATTTCTTCAATGCTGTAGTTTTGCTCTATGTTTAGTTTCGTTAAGGCTCTATTTCAAGTTGTCCTTTCTTTACTGCAATTGTAGTCAGATTAAACTAGATTTCATACCTGCTTTGCTATTTCTTTTCGTAGTATTAACGTTCAAATTCAAACCTCAGTTTCATATCAAAAACACAAAAGCAATAACATACAATCCTGAGATTTATCATGTACTAACTACATTCGTTGGGAGACGACTCAAGTTACTCTATGCTACATTAGTTTAGAGGAGTTCGATACTTAAATTGTATTTGATACTCGCGGTACGACATGCGAGCCTTATCAAATTTGGCGTCGTTGCCGGGGAATATAGTGGTGCTTGATAATTATATCCTGTGATTCTATTCTTGATTGCTGTATCTTTTGTATATGATTGCTGCCATTTTGTTTGTTTTGTGACGGGACTGCCAGTTCAAAAATGTTTTCAACTCAGCAGAACCAATATTTTCAGCAGTCTCAATCAAATTTTCAACAACCAAGTTATCAATTTCAGCAAGGGCAGCCACAATGTCAGCCTTTGCAACAATTTCAGCAGCCATATTCAGATTTGCAGCAGTACTAACATTTCAATCAACCACAAAAATTTCAACCACCATTTCAGAATTTTCAACAAGGGTACAATCCAAATTTTTAACAAAATTTTCAACCATTTCAGCAAAACCAGCAAATTGGTCAAGGTTTCCAACAACATTCACAGCTCTATAATAATTTACAGCAGCCTTCCCAGAGTTTTCAGCAACCAAATGATCAATTTCAACAACAACTTCAGCAAGATCAGCTATCCTTTCAACCAAGTCAGAATTTTCAGCAAGGGGTGGGTCCAAACATTTCAGACTCTCCAATATCAAAATCAGAGTGGATTTTAACCTTCACAGCAATATTTTCCACCACACGATCAGAATTTTCAGCCTCCATTTTAGAGTTTTCAATTCCAGGATCAGAGTTCTCATAACCATAATTTTCAGGAATTTCAACCAAGCTCCCAGCCAACTTTTCAGCAATTTTCACAACCAAATCAACAATTCAATCAGCCCCAACAACCCTATTATCAGAATTCACCGCCTAATTATGATTTTGAGCTACAAAGTCTTCAAAACATTGAAAGATGCCTTGGACAATTGGTTAATCAAATGAATCAAATAAAAGCCCAAAGATCAGGACAATTACCTTCTCAGGCCACTTTTAATTCTGAGGTTGAAGATGAGGTTGAAGATGAGGTTGAATCAAATGTTTCACTTGACATAGTAGGAGGGGATTTTAGCTCAGATGAGGTTGAAGAAGCAGTAGAGACAGAGGCATTGGAGGAGATGGATGGAAAAGCATGTGACAGCCTTGAATTCGAAACTGAATCTTTACAGGATCCTTCTCATCTTTTATTTTATGATGATATTGTTATTGATGGTCCTAATTTTTCTAATATGGCTGTTGCAGATATGGTTGATAGAGAATGCGTTGCAGATAAATCTATAGGTGTAGGGGATTGCACTGAGCCCCAAGGACCACCACCATTGATTGGTACACTAGAGGATTCAGAAGATCAGCATGGAAGTGTAGGGACTTGCATAGTGGAAGCAAGAACCCAAGAATCACCTGTTTCAGTTGAATGTCCACCAGAACTTGAGCCTGAGATGGAACCTTTACTTGACTGGGAGGAAGCTATGGATACATCTATTCTTGTAGAACCTCCAGGTATTCTTCAGCATGATCAGGTAAGTATTCCTCTTATGTCCTTGGAAAAATCAATGGAGGCACCTCAAACTGTTTTTATTGTTTGTGATACACTTATGGATACATCTTTTATAGAATTTGATTGTGAAAAATTCAGAGAGGTACCTAGTGTTGAATTTGTGGAATATGAAGCATGTTGTGATACATCTCATGTAAATGTTGATTATGAAAAATTCGTAGAGGTGCCTAAAACTGATTGTGTTCTTTGTGATGAATTTATTGCCAGATCTTCTGTAGAAATTGTTTGTGAAAAATCTATAGAGGCACCTAAAATTGATTTTGTCGAATGTGGTGGATTACTTGGTACATCTTTTGTAGATATGGATTGCGGAAAACTTTTAGAAGTGCCTAAAATTGATGTTGTTTGTTGTGATGAATCTCTTGGTACATTTTGTGCTGAAATTGATTGTGAAAAACTCATGGAGGTACCCATGGTTGATTTTATTGGTTGTGATGCATGTCTTGCTACATCTTATTTAGAAATTGATTGTGAAAATTCCATTGAGGTACCTAGTGTTTATGTTATTTGTTCTGATGAATTACTTGACACATCTTATGCAAATATTGACAGTGAAAAACTAATAGAGGTACCCAAGATAGATTTCATTGGATGTGATTCATACCTAGATTCTTTTTATATAAAGATTGATGGTGTTACACTTCTTTCTTACCTTGCACACTTGAGAGAGGTACTACATGGTTTTGCAGGGTCACGTAGGCTTCTGGAGTGGGTGCTCCATCTGAACAGACTCCAACCTCCTGGAAGGACTTCCAAAAAGCATCAAGAGGGAGGAGTTGCTTTTATTTTGACTAGTAGCACTTCACCTCTTAAGTGGATTCTGAACCTTAATCATCTCCGACCCCCGGAAGATGCTTGTGCAAAATTAATAAGGGAGAAATATATCCACTACGAGATTGACTACTTGAGGATAGTTCTCCCATGATGGATGCTCCGTGCTCTCTACCCAATTTGAAGGGGAGTATTTAACATTCTTACACTCTTACGTCATTGTAAATATCATTTTATAGTTGTCTATGCAATAAATATTTCCTGTTGAGTGATGTTCTTACTAATAAATGCTTAGATGGTTTAAAACGCATACAAGTCATTGTAGATATCAGTTTATCCCTTTTGGCATTTTACTTCTGCATGATTAGGAATAAATGTATCCATCCAGATTTTCTTATATCGTTTTAGAGTCCTTTGAAAGTAAATTAAGTTTGGTTATCAAAACTTAGGATTTAAGCCATTGGATGAAAATTCTTGGTTGCTTGAGTACTTCTTAGTATTGGATTCTAAATTGATGAATTGAGATGAATTCTTTTTACCTAGTGAGGAATTGGCCAAATTTTTGTGATACACACATGTGATTGTACTCTAAACTTGCTTAGGTTCTTTCAAAGCTATATTTCTATTATTGGACCACATTTATAGAGGTAAATCATTTTGTTTCTTTTCTTATATCATTTTTGCAATTTCCTTGTTGATACACTCTTATACCATATTTCCTTTCCTTCTTTTTCATGTTCATCATAATATTTTCCATGGATTTGGATACCTTAATGTTTCTTAATGTTATTTTGCCCGAGACGGACAAATGTTTAAGTGTGGGGGAGTATGCAAGCATATTATCAAATTTTGAGGGAAATTTAAATTTTTGGCAACCAACAAGCAAAAATGTGCTAAGTGGAATACAAGAGCTAAAAGTGTATAAGTGGAGCACTTAGTTCTCAATTTTCATGAAAAGCTCCAAGTTATGAAGAAGGGAAGCTATGGAGTAGCTGAATCATTGAAAAAAAAGTTGAAAACAGAAAACAGAAGAAAAAGAAAGGAAAAGAAAAGAAAAACATGAAGTGGAAATAAAGGTTAGACTTTGAATGTGAAGTTGGGATGCATTTTTTCAAAAGAAATGGGCAAAGTGCATTGGGATACATTTTTGAGTGTCCAAGTCTTCCACTTTCCCTAATTTTTCCATATTTTCTTATCATGCTATATTTCTTCTTTATGTTTCCTTATCATATTATTTTCTTTGCTTTGCCATATCTCTTTGTCATATCATATTCTTTATTTTCTTTATTGTGAGTAATAAGTATCAAGTCCCTCAATTTTCTATTTCATCTCTATCATTGCATATATCTTCTTTAACTTGTTTGAATAAGCTTTTGTAGGTGTGGATCCAATTCATGAATAATGGTGGAGAGTAGATAATAAGCAAGCCTATGGTGGTGCAAGAACCATGGTTGTGTTTGAGTGAGCTCCATTTTTCATCAAAAATGTAGAACTTAGGAAGAGAGCCACTTTAGAACTTCCCTTGAAAGGCTTAGTGAGTTAAATTCATCTCAAGGAATCATGAAGGATGAAAATGCTAAGTTGTTGATTTAAGGACAAGTCTCTAGTCTATTAAGCATAGATTTTTGAGAATTGACAACCTTAGGTAATTTTCTTTCAATTGTTTCTAACTATGATTGAGAATAATCTAGGGGGATACATCCTTAGTTTACTAGTTGACTTGTGCGAGACGCCCAAGAATAAGTGTGGGGGAGTTTGATAACCACCATTTTGTTGATTATTTTAGGCTCTAAAATCCATGTTTGATCCACATTTTATATGCTTAAGTTTGCAATTGTAGTAGGTTTAATGTATTTCCTTTATTGTGGCTTTTAATTCAAATCTTTGTATATTTGGGATATTTTTGACACGAAAATTGAATATCATTTTGTAGGCTTCAAATGATCATGGACCTAGATCAAATTGGGTCAGACTTGAGTCAGCATTGGATCCAGATCAAAGGGATTAAGCATCGGATTAATAGGATCCGTCCATTCCAGAGAACGGCTAGATCTGAGCCATTGGTCAACTTCTGGTCAATCCGAGTACAAGATAGAATCAATCATGACCATAGATCAAGATCTAAAAATTTCAGCCAAATCAGAAGTAATCTGCCCGTTGGATCAAGCTCAAGATATTCTATACCATCTATTCAAGAAAAAGGAAGATCTGGACCATCCGCCACTGATCTGGTTAATCCGAGCTGGGGACAGGTAGATCAGGACCATTGATTGGGATCTGTGGAGTTTGGTTCAGATATGAAGAGATCCGACGTTGGATGAAGCCAATTCGATCTCAGCCGTCTGTTGCTAAGGAATTAAAGATTGGCTGAACCAAGTGCTGGTTGACTGTTGGTTTGGTTTGGCTGAACCAACTGCTGGGCTAAGGCTAAGTGAACTCAAGCTCTGGCTTGGCTGGGCTGAACTCAAGCTCTGACTTGTCTGACTGAACCGAACTGCTTAGCTTGGTTGAACCGAACTGCTTGAGCTGTGCTGAACCAAAAGCTCTGAACCCAAGCTGAGCCGAACCCAATTGGAGGAGAAATCACAAAAGGCGAGGGGATCAGATGGGCTCGAGATCATCTTCTCGACACCACCGAAGAGAGGCGATCGGAGACGGGGGGTTCCCGACTCATCATCACCACCTCTCCCGAAGGCCGGCGGCTCTTCATCATCGGACCACCGCCGGCCGGACTTCCACTTCGTCATCTCATACTCTCTCTCGGGTTGGGAGAAGCCAGGGTTGAGAGGCGATCCATTTCCTTCATAGCTGATTCTTTCCAGCAGATTTCATTTCTTCGGCAGTTTATTTCTTCATAGTTTTCTTCACAGCATTTGTTTTTACAGCAATTCGATCACTTCTTAATCGTTTTTTTCTTCAGCAATTTCACAATTTCTTCGTAGCATCTTCAATTCCCAGCAGCACATTCTTCTTTGTTTTTCTCCATCAGATTAGATCCAGCAGATTTCCAACAGTTTCTTTCTTCACATGCTTCAATTCCAACAGCCGTTCTTCAGATCCAGTAGCCGGCAGAGATCCATTTCTTCACAGCATATTATTTCTCCCCAGCAGTTTTTCTTTCATAGATTTCCAGCAGCCAACACTTCCTCTTCACAGGCTTTACTTCTGGCAGCTTCTTCAGCAGCATTTCTCTTTAACAACATTTGGCAACTTCAATTTCCTCACAGCAGATCCAGCAGCTCCTTTCATTAGCCAACCTTGCAATTTAAGTGTTGTTTGTTGATTTTTCTTAATTGTTGAATGTTATGTGTTTGATTGTTAAATGATTGTATTTGATGGATCTTCCCATTTCAATTTGCACTTACTTGAAGCCATTTTAAACATGTCTATCTTGTGTTTGATCAAATGCCTTTTAGAACAGTTATTTTAAATTGTGAAGTTTCTTACTTGCTTAGCTGCTATTTTGTATTGCTTTCCCCATGCTTTAAGTTTCATGTCTTCATTTACATGCAATTAAGTTAGGTTAGATTAGATTTCTTCAATGTTGTAGTTTTTCTCTATGTTTAGTTTCGTTAAGGCTCTATTTCAAGTTGTCCTTTCTTTACTGCAATTGTAGTCAGATTAAATTAGATTTCATACCTGCTTTGCTATTTCTTTTCGTAGTATTAACATTCAAATTCAAACCCCAGTTTCATATCAAAAACACAAAAGCAATAACATACAATCCTGAGATTTATCATGTACCAACTACATTCGTTGGGAGACGACTCGAGTTACTCTATGCTACATTAGTTTAGAGGAGTTCGATACTTAAATTGTATTTGATACTCGCGGTACGACACACGAGCCTTATCATGTATCTGCCTCATGCTTGCCACCATGATCTCTGAGCTTCAGAAATAACATGAGAACATGGATGCACATGATATGGTTGAGCACTTAAAACAACTATATCAAGGGCAAACTAGGCACGAGCGGTTTGAGGTGTCTAAGGCCCTATTTGCATACAAGATGCAAGAAGGAACTCCCATAGGAACTCACGTACTCAAGATGATTGGGTATGTCAAGAACCTTGAAAGACTAGGATTTCCACTAGGTCAAGAATTAGCCACAGACCTTATCCTGCAATCGTTGCCGGAAGGGTACAATCAATTTGTCATGAACTATAACATGAACGAAATTGACAAGCCATTGCCTGAGATGCTCAGCATGTTGAGAACTGTTGAACCTAATCTCAAGAAAACCAAGACTAGTAATATACTGATGGTATAGAATGGCAAAGGCAAATGGAAGCCTAAGGGCAATGGTAAGACCCAAGCCAAAGGCAAGGCCAACTCTACTACACTGAAGGCCAAAGGCGGGGGTGCCTAAGGAAGGTACCTGCTTCCACTGTGGTGAGACCGGACATTGGAAGCGGAATTGCAAACTCTACCTAGAGGAAGTAAAGAAGAAAAGAAGCGAGACTTCTGCCTTAGGTATTTTTGTTATAAAAGTCAATCTATCTATTTTCTCTTCTTGGGTATTAGATACCGGTTGTGCATCTCACATTTGTACTAATGTGCAGGGCCTTTGAAGAGCTAGATCGTTGACAAAGGACGAAGTTGACCTACGAGCAGGCAATGGTGCAAGAGTTGCTGCTATAGCTGTAGGAACATATTCCTTGTCATTGCCTACTGGGCTTATCTTAGAACTAGAGGAGTGCTTTTATCTACCTGCACTATCTAAGAACATAATTTCTGTATCTTGTTTGTACAAGAAAGGCTTTTCATTTATCATAAAGGACAAATGTTGTTCTATAATATTAAATAATATGTTCTATTGTAGTGCACCACTTATGAATGGACTCTATGATCTATACTTAGAAAGCCCAATCTATAACATAAATACCAAATGGTTCAAACTAAATGATTTGAACCAAACGTATCTCTAGCATTGTCGCTTAGATCATATAAATGAGAGTCACATATCCCAACTCCATAAGGATGGATTACTGGACTCATTTGATTTTGAATCATATGAGACATGTGAATCTTATCTTTTAGGCAAGATGACCAAGACTCCATTTAGTGGACACGGCAAAAGAGTAATTGACTTGTTAGGACTCATACATATTGATGTATGTGGCCCATTTAATGTCGCAACTAGAGGAGGCTATCAGTATTTCATCACTTTTACTGATGATGTCAGTAGATACGGCTATGTGTATCTAATGAAACACAAATCGGAATCCTTTGAAAAGTTCAAAGAATTCAAGAGTGAAGTACAAAACCAACTTGGCAAGAGTATTAAGATGCTTCGATTAGATCGAGGTGGTGAATACCTTAGCCAAGAGTTTCGTGACCATCTAGCAGAGTGTGGGATCATATCCCAACTCACTCCACCTGGAATACCACAATGGAATGGTGTGTCTGAGCGGAGAAATCATACTCTATTAGATATGATACGATCGATGATGAGTCAGACAGATCTTCCTACTTCCTTCTGGGGGTTCGCTCTAGAGATGACTCTTTTCACACTTAACCGAGCTCCATCAAAGGTTGTCATAAAGACACCATATATGATGTGCATTGGGAAGAGTCCCACGATATCTTTTATGAGGATTTGGGGTTGTGAGGCTTATGTTTGACGTCAAGTCTTAGATAAACTTGGACCCAAATCTGATAAGTGCTATTTTGTAGTATATCCCAAAGAAACGAAGGGATATTTCTACTACAATCCCACACTAGGCAAAGTGTTTGTCGCTAGAAATGATATTTTTCTCGAAAGAGAGTTTATTTCTAGAAGAAATAGTGGGAGTAAAATCCATCTTGAAGTAGTTCAAGATGCAGATAGTACTGAGGTCTTGATGTGCATTGAACAGACACCACAAAGTGTTGTGGATCATGAGATTATTGCATAAGAAGTTGTGAAGCAACAAACTGTTCAAGTAGACCAACCACTTCGCAGATCTGATAGGAAACGTTGTCAGCCTGAGAGATACTCATTTCTCTTGTTTGATGTAACGACCCGGAAAATTTTCTCAATATTTTCTTTAAAATATTCATCATGTCTAGATAGATTTTCGAGGAACATAATGATACTAGTATGAACCTTAGTATAAGTATTCGTGATTATCCCATATAAATTAAGAAGTTAAGTACTAATGGGCCTTATGTGGGCTTTTCTAGTACCATGGTTATTAGGGGATTTTAGGTAGAATTTAATATAAATATAAATGGGTTTTAATTAGGAATATTAGCATGATCATGGGTGAATTTTAGGGGAATTTTTGGAAATAAGAAAAAATAAAAATAAAAATAAATAGAAAAATAAAGTGCATGCACCAAGGATTGAACCTTGAACCTAGTGTACAACCATGCATGTACTAACCAATTCACCTAGCAAGGGAGTGCTAGTAGAGAATGAAGTAGATTTTGGTTAAGGCTTAGGGAAAATGAAGATTCAACAAGGGAAGAGACACCATGACTCTTCACTTGCCCACTTTATGGTGAATAAAAGAGGGGAATGGTAACTTACACCAAGGATAGTTATTCCTCTCATCTTCATCCACCAAGCCTCTCCTCTCATCCTTCTCCCTCCTTGCTAGCCGAAACCCATAGGTGGGTTTTCCCCTTGGGAAAAATTCACAAGAAGGTCTCTCTTCCAAGATCCAAGGCTTGTACAAGGTTACAAAGGCTAGGGGTGGTCAAGAGACAACAAGATCTTCATCTTTCTCCCTATCTAAGGTCTATAACCAAGATAAACCAAGGTAAGACTCCCTCACCTGTGGTATAATAGTTCTCTTTGATGTTTATCATAATATGAAGTTTGGTTTGGGTTTGATGTTGAGAAAACCATGATTTGGACCCCTAAGACATTCGGCCACCATAGGTTTTGGGTCCAAGATGATGTTAAAAATTTCACTAATGCTTTCTAATGTTTTCTTATGATGAATATAGGTTAAAATATGATTTGGAGAATTTTTGGAGTACCTTAGTACCCTTTAGGATTCGGCCAACACCATGATTTCATGGTTAGGGTTGGATTTAAACCTTCAAGTATGTACCTTGTGTATCTTTATGATACAAGGGAGGTTGAGGGTGATTTATGTGAAGTTTCACAAGGTCATGTAACCCTAAAGGTTTCGGCCAAGAAGGGTCCTAGGGCAAGGAGTTAGGGCTTACCTCAAGTAAGGGTTCCAATGGCTCCTATGGTATGGTATGGAAGGTGTTAGATGATAAATGGGAAATTTTATGAATTTACTCATGCACCCATGGCCCTTGCATGTTTCGGCCAACCCCAAGAAGAAGGGCTAGAGGTTAGGGTTAACCCTAATCATGAGCCCTAATAGCTTCCTATGGCTTTATAAGTAATGTATGGTCTTTTCCTTATCTTATGCTACCTTATATATATCAATTGAATGATAGAACCCCTCCTTACAATTTCGGCCAAGCAACATGGTTAGGGTTTAGGAGGAGTTAGGGTTTCATAAATGATGGTTTATGGCTTATTATGATGTAAATATATAGGTTCAAGCATGTGGTAGAAACCATGTTACCTTTAACCCTAACCTTAGGTGTTATAGTTCATGTTTGATATGTTTATATTAGATGTCATGCTTAGTAGGGTTTATTTATGAACGTCTTATGTTCTATGTCATGCACTTAAATAGTACGTAGCATGTTTATAGGAGTCCTACCCATGCATGCTTGTGATAGATACTATACTTATGTATGTGATGCCATGCTTATCTTATGTATCATGATCATGCAAGTTAGATGAATTAGGAGAATGGTCTATGTAAATATGTCATGTTTTATGAATATGATGCAATGCTTACCTTATGTATCATGATCATGCAAGCTCTATGAATTAGGATGATGGTCTATGTAAACATGTCATATTCTATGAATACAATGCAATGCTTACCTTATGTACCATGATCATGCAAGCACTATGAACAAGAATGATGTTTATGTAAGCATGCCATGTTTATGAATGAAGATAATGCTTATGCCTTAGGGCATCATGATGCTATGCATTAAGTATGAATGATGAAAGGTCAAGTATGATTTATGTCATGCTTCATGTAACAAGGTTATGCTATGTTTAAATATGCTATGAATGTCCCATGAATAATGAAGCATGTGAAGTTATTTTACTTTATGAATGGGCTTGTACCGGACCGAAGTATGGGTCCAAGGGATGGGCACCTTAAGAACGCCCCGGTTCTGGACTACCGACTATGCTGTCCACGGTTCTGGGACTACCGAAGCTGTCCAACAGGGATGAGCACCTTAAGAACGCCCCGGTTCTGGACTACCGACTATGCTGTCCACGGTGTTTGGAACTCCCGTAGCTATTCCTACCCTAGTAGGTCGGGGCTCGCTACCTCGTATTTACTAGGGATGCACGCTTATGAAGTATGTATGTGGTACAAGCCGGGGACCCCTATGATGTTATGATTATGTTTAAGTATTTAAAAGTATAATTTTAAAAGTTAAGCATCCTTATGTATATGCATTTGCCTCATGCATTCATTCATGTTATGCATTATGCCAGGATAGTAATGTTTTATGCTTATGTTTCATGTTAAGAATTATGCATGATAGTAAAAGTCTTATGTTTATGTTTATGTTAAGAAGATGCTCATATGCTATGCTAGAAATCATGCCATGTTAAGTATATTTAGGTTTATGTTTATGCCATGTATCATGCCATGTTAAGTATATTTATGTTTATGTTTATGCCATGTATCATGCCATGTTAAGTATATTTATGTTTATGTTTATGCCATGTATCATGCCATGTTAAGTATGTTTTATGTTTATATGTATGCCATGTATCATGCCATGTTAAGGATGGGTTATGTCTTATGCTTATGATTCATGCTAAGCACCAAGTTATGTTAATGTTTGGTGTGCTTATGTTTAAGTGACGAATGGTTTTAGTGAGTAGGAAAGAGTCTTACTAAGCCTATGCGCTTATAGTCTTATTTCCTTATACCGCAGATCAAGCAAGAGGACAATAGGGGAAGCAGCAGGAGGGACAAGAGTATGTGTGTGGTAGTGACTTGGCCAAGAAAAAGATATATTTACAAGTCTTATGCTAAAACTTTACGTTTGCTACTTACGTGCCTAATGGATGGCTTATGTGACTTCATGACATGATGATAAGTACGATGTTAATAATGCTAAGTTTCCATGTCACTATGTAGGAAGGATAGCTAGGTGCATGTATGTGTAAGTTTTAAATTATTCCGCTGCAGTATGATGTTCACATGCCCTATGTAGGTTAGCGTAACGCCGCTTTATGAAAAAAAAAAGCGGGCGTTACATTTGACCCTGATGACGTTATGCTTGTTGATTTGAACGAGCCTACACCCTATCAAGAAGTTGTGATGAGCCCAGATTCTGAGAAATGGCTAGAGGTCATGAAGTCCGAAATGTAATCCATGTACACTAACCAAGTATGGACTTTGGTTGATCCACTGAGGGAATTAAACCCATTGGGTGTAAGTGGGTCTTTAAAAGAAAGACTGGCATGTATGGTCTTATGCATACCTATAAAGGGTGATTAGTAGCCAAAGGTTTCAAGCAGATTCATGGTATCGTCTATGATGAAACCTTTTCACCAGTTGTGATGCTTAAATCTATTTGGATCATGCTTGCTATTGCAGCTTACTATGATTATGAGATCTGACAAATGGATGTCAAAACAACATTCTTAAATGAGAATCTACTTGAGGATGTGTGCATGACACAACCTGAGAGTTTTGTAGATCCAAAGCATTCTGGAAAGGTATATAAGTTGCAAAGGTCCATTTATGAGCTAAAGCAAGCTTCTCGAAGCTGGAATCTTTGATTCGTTGATACAATCAAAGCGTTTGGTTTCATCAAGAATGAAGATGAACCCTGTGTATATAAGAGGTTAGTGGGAGTACAGTTATCTTTCTGATCTTGTATGTGGATGACATACTCCTCATTGGAAATGATATCCCTTCACTACAGTTTGTGAAGACGTGGCTAGGAAATTGTTTCTCAATGAAATACTTAGGTGAAACAGCCTATATCCTAGGCATCAAGATCTATAGGGATAGATCTAAAAGATTGCTTGGCTTAAGTCAGAGTACATATATTGACAAGGTGCTTAATCGTTTTGCCATGCAGAATTCGAAAAAGAAATTTCTGTCAATTTCACATGGTGTAAGTCTTTAGAAGACTCAATGTCCCTCTTCTAAAGAGGAGAGAGACCGCATGGATTAGATCCCTTAAGCATCTGCTATAGGGTTTATCATGTACACCATGCTTTGTACTCGTCCAGATGTCTCGTATGCTTTGAGCATAACGAGTAGATACCAGTCAGATCTAGGTGAAAGTCACTCGACAGTTGTCAAGAATATTCTTAAGTACTTACGAAGGATGAAAGAATATTTCTTGATATTTGGAGGCAATGAGGAGCTAGCTGTAAAGGGTTACAGTGACGTAAGCTTCCAAACCGACAGGGATGATTTTAGATCGCAGTCAGGGTGTGTATTTTGCTTGAATGTTGGCGCTGTGAGCTGGAAGAGTTTGAAGCAGGACACAGTGGCAGATTCTACAATAGAGGCCGAGTATATTGCTGTTTCTGATGGAGCAAAAGAGGCTGTTTGGATCCAAAAGTTCATTATAGAGATTGGTGTGGTTACTAGTATAGTAGACCCAATAGATCTCTATTGTGACAACAATGAGGCTATTGCACAAGCTAAGCAACCTCGCTCTCATCAGCAGACCAAACAGATACTACGGCGCTTTCATCTCATTCGAGAGATTATCGATAGAGGAGATGTGAGGATATGCAGAGTACCCACTGATCTAACATCGCGGATCCTTTGACCAAGGCTTTGGCACAGAAGAAGCATGATGGTCACACTAGATCACTGGGTATTAGATATTACAGTGATTGACACTAGTGCTAGTGGGACATTGTTAGTGGAAACCCTAGAGTCAATTATGTGTTGATTGACTAGTGACTTTTTGTATCATATTCTATCATTAATAAAGACATGTTTGGTTATTATACTTTATATTTGTGCAAAATAACTAAGTATAAAATGTCCTTGGGTAGTAGGTTTTATCTACATTATATCGATTGATTGAATTGATAGTGAGATGATGTAGAGAACACTATACTAAACCATTCCTAGTCAAGAATTAATATTCAAGGACAAAATTAATACATGGAGACTAGCATGTAGGTCAATTGATGACCTGAGCTCACAAGTCATGGATATATGATATCAAGATGATACATGGGCTCGTTGAAGGTTGTGGGGCAGGGTCGGTCAGCCAAGCGGATTAGTCGGGCGCAAGCTTGGTTACCCCTTGAAGATCAAAAAAAAAAGTTGATACATGGGTATATATTAGAGAATATGTACTGAATTGATCCACCATGAGAAAGTTTCATAGATTGTCATATGAGTGCCATCAACATTCTCATGTGACTATTAGTATGAATAGTCCTTAGACCTAAAGTCACTATGGTTCCCTACATAAAGAGTTATGTACTTTGGTATCGTCCAACGTCACCCGTAACAGGGTGGACTATAAAGGCGATCACTGGGTATGTAATGAATAATGCGGAGGGATGTGAGTGATGTAGATGGGATCTATCCCTCCCATATGACGGAAGTGATATCTATGAGCCTCTTGATCAAGTAGGACTACTAAAATGCATGGTCATGCTCAAATGAGTCAATATGAGATATTGAGCTCATTTGTTTGAGTGAGCCTACTCAGGGATCAAGAAACACAAAGATTGATCGAGGATGACACGGTCTATGCCTCATTGGTCAATTTAGATATCGAGGATGGAAGGATTGTTGGTGCAGGCAGCACCTATGTCGAACATGGGTTTTGATAATGGCAAAGGGTTTAAGAGTTAAGATGTTATTGTGGTCTAATTTGTTTATTAAGTGTGCAGGAAGAAGCCCTAGGTACACTAGACAAGAAGTTCTAGCAAAGGGCTGGGCAAAGAAGTCCTGGTCAAGGACTGGGCAAGAAGACCTGCCCGGAAGTCGAGTAAAGAAGTCCTGGTCGAGGACTGGGCACGAAGTCCTGGCAAGGGGCTGGGCACCGAAGACCTGACCGGAAGTTGGGCACGAAGACCTGGTCAGGTGGATCGGGCAAAAGTCCAACCAGAGGAGCCGGTTGGCAAAAGGTAAACTCTCATGAGAGGAGTAGGTGAGGACGCGTTCCCCATCGAGGGAACAGTAGGCGTCGGTTCGACCTAGGGTTCCATTTGGGAGACCCGAAGTCAGAACCAAGACAGCTACGACTGTAATTACTACTTGTCTTGTTTTTGGGACTAACCTTAGTTGCAGGGTCGAGGACTGATCGTCTGTAAGTGAAGGTTCTTCACTGGACCTAGGCACCCGAATGGTAACAGGCGCCCGAGTGGGCTCAGGCGCCCGTAAGGATACAGGCGCCCAAGGGTGAAGGCAAAAACCAAAAACCAGCTGCGAAACCACTGAACCAAGGAGGATCAGGTGCCCGTGAGCTCACGAGCGCCCCCATCAGCTCAAGCATCCAAGAGGGGAGGATAAGCGCTGACCAAGCCCGCAGAAAAGGATTTCCGCATCGAAGGGCACGTGTCAGGTACCCCCAACCCATCAGGCGCCCGATAGAGTACTATAAAAGGGGCTCGACCCCAAGGCTTCAACAACGTAACTTTCTAACGCTCCAAAGCTTTTCATTCAAGCGCTCTGCTCCGGCAAACTCCGACTTCGAGATTCCAGCGCCGACGACAACCCTCTGCTCCGAAGTACGATCCACATCGGGCGTCGGTAATGAAAATTGTAGTTCTTTTCATTTACAAAAAATTCTGTACTCAATTTGTAAAACTGCTTTGCGCTATTATAGTATTGCCCAAAGTAAACAGTCAAGGACCGTGGGCCTTGGAGTAGGAGCCGACTGCGACTCCGAACCAAGTAAAAATCTTGTGTTCCTGTGTGATTGTTTTATTTTCCGCTGCGTGTTTTCTCTTTCCTTAATTCGAAAAAGATTTTAACGATATTCACCCCCCCTATATCGTTTTTCTCGATCCAACAAGTGGTATCAAAGTGGGTGGCTCAAATTTGGTGCAACTACCAATTTGAGAGTTTTTTTTATTTTATGAAATTTTCAATTTCATTTTCTTTCGAATTTTTCTCATTAATCGAGATTGGTGCAACACCACTCGATCGTGTTTTTTTTATCTTATTCCCGCACTACTAATCCAAGACCAAGTCTTGGGACAAGATTTTGTGTTATTTTTTTTTGTCATTTCAGAATTCTTAATGGCCATGCAAGAGGGTTTCAGCATAGCCAGACCACCATTCTTCAGTGGAGAGGACTTCTCCTACTGGAAGAGTCGGATGGAGGTCCACCTGAAAACTTAGGTGGACATGTGGATCATAATCCAATCTGGTTTGGAAATCCCGAAGAATGCTGAAGGAGTGGCACAACCTTACACAGAATGGGATGCCTCGCTGAAAAAAAAAATCGAGGCGGACGCAAAGGCGACCCAGACACTCCAATGCAGATTAACCAAAGAAGAGATGAACCTGGTGGGACCCTTCAACAGTGCAAAGGAACTCTGGAGTAAGTTGATCGAATTGCACGAAGGAACCTCCGACACCCGAATCAGCAAGAGGGACCTTCTACTGAACAAATTGTACACTATCAAAATGAACGAAGGTGAGTCGGCAGCCCAGCTCCACGCCAGAATCCAGGAGTTGATAAACGATCTACATACAATTAGTCACAAGGTGAAAACCGTGACCTTATTAGGTATACCCTAAACGCCTTCCTGAGAAATACTTTGTGGGCATCTATGGTAGATGCTTACAAGGTTTCTAGGAACCTTTCTAAAATTAAACTAGATGAATTATTTTCTGAACTTGAATTACATGAGCAGACTAACTGCACCTTAGCCGAGAAAGGCATTGCTTTTGTTGCAGGAAAAACAGGAAAGGTGGCCAAGAAGAAGCCTCAACCTGCACCCGAGTCTGACTCAGACTCAGACATAGAAGACAGCGAAGGGGATCGACCCAAGCTGGTTCGGCTAGCCCGGGACTACTACAAGGAGCTGAAGCATCAGACCAACAGAAGAAAAGCCAGCCGAAAGAAGGAAGATCCAGCTGAACCATCCAAGACCAAATCAAACATAACCTGCTATGAATGCAACAAGAAGGGACACTACAAATCGGAGTGCCCCAATCTGAAAGAAGCCAAGAAGACAAGAAGGAAGAAGGCCCTTCAAGCAACGTGGGACGAGTCTTCCTCCAAAGAAGAAGAAGAGGCCCCACAATCGAACCTGCTCACCTTGACTTCCTCAGAAGAAATCGACACCGGATCAGAATCAGAACAGGAAGACGGAAAGCTCACAATTTCAGAAGATGGCAAAATCACTGTAAGTGGTTACTCTAAAGTTGACTTAGGATAATTAATTGCTTATCTATCTAGTAACTTGGTGAAAGCCAAAATTCGAGTCGAGTCCCTCCGACAGGAAATAAAACTCCTGAAAGAGGGAGCTGACTCTAGATCTTTGACTGAGAAGGTTCAAGAAGGAACCTCTACTCAAGTTGAAAGCTTGAGAAAGAGAACTCCTCCTTGAAAACTCAAGTCAAGGACCTTAGAGCAGCCTTAGAACGATTCACTTCGGGTTCCAAGGGTCTAGACATGATCCTTGGAAAACAGAAGTCTGTTCTAAATCGATCCGTGTTAGGGTATCGAACCAAGGCTAGACAAACGTCATATTATGCTGTACTGAATCAATCTAGACCCAAAGTTCAGGCATGGGTACCCAAACTTTGCTTAAACAACCAAGCTAGACCAAACCAGTATTGGATCCCCAAGGACAAAATTCATATCTTGCCTAATCACTATCGTGGCTTTAGTCCAGGGGGAGCCAACTTAAAAACCATTTTTATAGTTAAATAAATTCTTTTTCTTATTGTAAAATTGCATGCTTGCCTGTTTATTTACTGTATGCAATTTATCATGCTTAGACTTAGGACTGGTTAGATTAAGGACTAAAATGATTAACTGAAATTTGAACAACCTAGTATTGGGTGGAGGTGAGATGATAGTACGTTAGGGAAGCCATGTTGGCGGAACTAGCCGAAGCTACCGATCCAAGACCCAAACTAGTTAGACCAAAATCTTTCAAGGAGTAACTTGAAAATGAATTTTCAATAAAAGGCTTTGTCAAGGAAAGGGTTGATGATCCAATAAGGCTACGGCCAAAGAAGGCCTAGTGCCTCGCCAAGATCTGGAAGCCGATTATTGAAAACCAAATTCACTTTACTATTGTCAGATTTGAATCTAACACAGATTTCAATTAATCCTAGATTAAACCATATTTTTTTTAAATTAAAACATAATAAAGTGGTTTTAAAATTAATTTAACTTTTCAAAATTAATCATGTTCTTTTTCAAAATAAATTTCTTACTTCTATTAAAACCTGTCTCACAAAACCCATAAGGTTAATGTGATTGAAAACTCTAGATTGGGTGAGACAGACTAGGTTGTGAAAGTCAATTTAGGCTATCATTAAGTCTAATTGGATCCGAATCAACAAACTCTTTATGTGTAGGAACATAACGATTTGGACCAATGGATGTTGGATAGCGGGTGCTCCAGACACCTGACTGGGGATAAATTGAAATTCACCAAACTCAAGTTCAAGAACCTAGGCTCAGTAGCATTTGGCAACAATGCTACACTCAAAGCCATTGGGTCAGGTAACATTGAACTCAAATCTGATTTTGTAATTAAAAAGGTACTTTTGATTGAAAATTTTAAATTTAACTTGCTTAGTATAAGTCAATTATGTGATACTGGCTATGTAGTTACCTTCACTAACTCTGACTGCCTGATTAGAAATTTGTAAGACTCAGAAGTCATGCTTAAGGGCACTAGGAAAAATAACGTTTACACGATAAATCTGTTGGTGCAGGCAGCACCTAAGTCAAACCTGGGTTTTGATAATGGCAAAGGTTTCAAAAGTTAAGATATTATGTTAATCTAACATGTTCACTAGGTATACAGGAAAAGAAGCCCTAGGTACACTAGGCACAAAGTCCATGTCAAGGACTGGGCACGAAGCCCTGGCGAGGAGCTGGGCACCGAAGACCTGCTCGGAAGGTGGGCACGAAGTCCTGGTCGAGGACTGGGCACGAAGCCCTGGCAAGGAGCTGGGCACCAAAGACCTGCTCGGAAGGTGGGCACGAAGACCTGGTCAGGTGCATCGGGAAAAAGTCCAACCGGAGGAGCCGGTTGGCAAAAGGTAAACTCTCCTGAGAGGAGTAGGTGAGGACGAATTCCCCGTCGAGGGAACAGTAGGCGTCGGCTCGACCTAGGGCTCCATTTTGGAGACCCAAAGTCAGAACCAAGATAGCTACGACTGTAAAATTCACTAACATGCTTGCTGTGTTTTGTTTGGTACTAACCTTGGATGCAGGACCGAAGGAACGAGTTTCTGCAGCTCAGAATGCCCCAAGGAGAGGGGCAGCAGCCGGGTTGGGCGCCCGGGAGCTCTCGGGCGCCCTAAGTCAAAGCCAAACAAGAGTTAAGCAAGAAAACGCTTCGGAAGCACACTGGGCCGTGCACCCCTTGCTCCCGGGCGCCCCCGTGCTCCCAGGCGCCCCGGATGTCTCGGGCGCCCTGGGTCCAAGCCAACGAAGCAATAGAAGATTATCCAGCCGAGAAGCCTGCTGACAAAGTCAACCCGAGCGCCCCCTACTTCCCGGGCACCCCCGTCAAACCTTGAGCCCGATCCTGGAGGGATAAGGGCTGACCGAGAGATTTGCGGATCAAGTGACACGCGGAGGGTGCCCCCAAGTGCACTATATAAGGGGCTCGACCCCCAAGGCTTCAGAACAATTCTTCCAACGCCAATACGCTCTTCGACTCAAGCGCTCTGCTCCGGAAACCTCCCATCTTGAGATTCAAGCACCGACGACGACCCTCTGCTCCGAAGCACGATCCACACAAGGAGTTGGTAACGAAGAGTTTAAATTTTAGTTTACTGTACTACAACTGTAATATTTTTCTGTAAACATTTGCACACATATAGAATTGTCCGCAGAAAACGGTCAACGACCGTGGGCCTTGGAGTAGGAGCTGACCACAACTCCGAACCAAGTAAAATCGCTTGAGTTCTTGTGCTGTGTTTTCAATTCCGCTGCGTATTCTCTTAACCTCGAATCCGAAAAGTTTCTAACGATATTCACCCCCCCTCTATCGTTTTCTCTCGATCCAACAAGTGGTATCAGAGCGGGGAAGCTCAAATTTGGTGCAACCACCAATTTAAGAAATTTTTTTTCTTATTTTCTTCGAATTTTGTTTGAATCGAATTTTTATCGTTAATCGAGGTTGGTGCAACACCACTCGATAATTTCTTTTCTTCCCGCACTGCTAATCGTAGACCAAGTCTTGGGACGTTTTTTCTCTCTCATTCTTTTTCAGATAATTTCTAAATGGCCATGCAAGAAGGCTTCAGTACCGCAAGACCACCGCTCATCAGTGGGGAGGGTTTCTCCTACTGGAAGAGTAGGATGAAAATCCACCTGAAAACTCAGGTGGACATGTGGATAATAATCCAGTCCAGACTGGAAATTTCGAAGAATGCTGTCGGAGTGCCACAATCCTACACCGAATGGGATACCACCCTCAAAAGAAAAATTGAAGCTGACGCCAAAGCAACTCAAACACTTCAATGCGGCCTAACCAAAGAGGAGCTGAACCGGGTAGGTCCATTCAACAGTGCAAAAGAACTCTGGGGTAAGCTAATTGAGTTACACGAAGGAACCTCCGACACCCGGATCAGCAAGAGGGACCTACCTACTGAACAAGCTGTATACAATCAAGATGAACGACGGTGAAACAGCAGCCCAGCTTCATGCCAGAATTCAGGAATTGATGAACGACCTTCACACAATTGGTCACAAGGTAGAAAACCGTGATCTGATCAGGTATACCCTTAACGCTTTCCCAAGAAACACGTTGTGGGCATCTATGGTAGATGCGTACAAAGTTTCAAGGGACTTGTCTAAAATTAAATTAGATGAACTATTTTCCGAACTTGAATTACATGAGCAGACTAACTGCTCACTGGCCGAGAAAGGCATTGCCTTTATTGCAGGTAAAACTGAAAGATAACCAAGAAGAAGCCTCAACCTGAGCCCGAGACTGAGTCAGATTCAGACTCAAAAGACAGCGAAGGAGATCGACCCAAGCTGGTCCGGCTTGCCTGGAACTACTAAAAGGAATTGAAGAATCAATCGAACAGAAGAAAGGCCAGTCAAAAGAAGGAAGATCCAGCTGAATCAACTAAGAACAAATCATGTGTGACTTGCTTCGAATGCAACAAAAAGGGACATTTCAAATCGGAATGCCCTAACCTAAAAGAAGCCAAGAAAGCAAGAAGGAAGAAGGCACTTCAAGCTGTTGGTGCAGACAACACCCAAGTTGAACCTGTGTTTTGATAATGGCAAAGGGTTCAAAAGTTAAGATGTTATGTTTATCTAACATGCTCATTAAGTGTGCAGGAAACAAAGTCCTAGCGAAGGGCTGCTAGGCACCTGGTGAAGGAATGCCAGGAGACAAAGCCCTAGCGATGGACAGCTAGGCACCTGGCGAAGGAATGCCAGGATACAAAGCCCTAGCGAAGGACTGCTAGGCACCTGGCGAAGGAATGCGAGGATACAAAGCCCTAGCGAAGGACTGGCGAAGGACTGCTAGGCACCTGGCGAAGGAATGCCAGGATACAAAGCCCTAGCGAAGGACTGCAAGGAACCTGGCGAAGGAATGCCAGGATACAAAGCCCTAGCGAAGGACTGCTAGGCACCAGGCGAAGGACTGCTTGGTACTGAAGACCTGGTGAAGGACAGCTGGGCACCTGGCAAAGGACTGCTGGGCAAAAGTCCAACCGGAGAAGCCGGTTGGCAACAGGTAAATTCTTCTGAGAGGAGTAGGTGAGGACGCGTTCCCCCTCGAGGGAACAGTAGGCGTCGGTTCAACCTAGGGCTCCATTTAGGAGACCCAAAGTCAGAACCAAGATAGCTAAGGCTGTATAAACCTAATATTCTATTGCTCTGTGTTGTTTTGGCCTAACCTTGGATGCAGGACCGAAGGAATGTGTCTATGCAGCTCAGAACGCCCCAAAGGAGAGGGCCAAGCAGTTGGGCAGGGCGCCCCCAGTGTCTCGGGCGCCCCCAAGGTCAAGGCAAAACAAGTTAAGCAAGAAAACGCTTCGGAAGCTTAAGCTCCCGGGCGCCCCCATGCTACCGAGCGCCCACGTGCTCCCGGGCGCCCAGGATGCCTCGGGTGCCACGGGCTCAAGCCAACGAAGCGGATAGAGTCAAGCCAGCAAGAAACTAGCGGATCGAGTCAACCCGGGCGCCCCCTGCGTCCCGGGCGCCCCCAGTCAACTCTCAGCCCTGTTCAAGTGGGATAAGGGCTGACCGAGACTTGTTCGGATCGGCTGACACGTGGGGGGGGGGCCCCCAACGTTAAGGGCGCCCTAGAATGCTATAAATAGCCCCTCGACCCCAAGGCTTCAGACAACAAGTTTTCCAACGCCAATACGCTCTTCAACTCAGACGCTCTACTCCAGAAATCCTCCATCTCGAGATTCTAGCGCCGACAACGATCCCTACGCACCGAAGAACAATCTACACCGGGCGTCGGTAACGAAGAGTCAATTCTTAATTGTATTCTTACTGCACTTACTTCTGTACAACTATTTGTAAGATTTTGCGCGATTATAGTATTGCCCGCAGTAAACAATCAAGGGCTGTGGGCCTTGGAGTAGGAGCCGATCGCGACTCCGAACCAAGTAAATCCCTGTGTTTGCGTTTGGTTTTCGTGTTAATTTTCCGCTATGCATTCTCTCTCTAAATCCGAAACGATTTACGATATTCACCCCCCCTCTATCATTTTCTCTCGATCCAACACAAGCAACGTGGGACGAGTCTTCCTCTGAAGAAGAAGAAGAGGCCCGACAGTCAAACATGCTCACCCTAACTGCCTCAGACGAAATCGAGACCGAGTCAGAATTATAACCGGACGACGGTAAACTCACGTTTTCAGAGGATGGTGAAATAACTGTAAGTGGGTTTTCTAGAAATCAATTATCGGAATTAATTGCCTGTCTTTCTCGAGACTTGGCAAAAGCCAAAATCCGAGTCGAATCTCTCCAACAGGATGTAAAACTCCTGAAAGAGGGAGCTGACTCTAGATCCTTAACTGAGAAAGTTCAAGAAGGAACCTCTACTCAAGTTGAAAAACTTGAGAAAGAGAACTCCTCCTTGAAGACTCAAGTCAAGGACCTTATATCAGCCTTAGAACGATTCACTTCTGGTTCCAAGGGTCTTGACATGATTCTTGAAAAACAGAAGTCGGTTGTAAATCGATCCGGATTAGGCTATAGAACCAAGTCTAGACAAAGAACATACTATGCTGTACTGAACCAGTCCAGACCTAAAATTCAGGCATGGGTACCCAAACTGTGCCTGAACAAACAGACTGGATCAAATTAGTATTGGATCCCCAAGGACAAGATTCACATCTTGCCGAACCATTATCGTGGCTTTAGTCCAGGGGGAGCCAAATTAAAAATAATATTCATAGTTAGATAAATTTCTACTCTTGTTTTTAAATTGCATGATTGATTGATTATTTAATTTCTGCAATTTACCATGCTTAGACTTAGGACTGGTTAGATTAAGGACTGAACCAATTAAACTGAAACTTGAACAACCTAGTATTGGGTGGCGGTGAGATGATAGTACGTTAGGTAAACCTCTTCTAATAAGGTCAAGTATACTCTACTTGGTCTCTTTAGACTGGTGAAACTAGCCGAAGCTACCGATCCAAGACCCAAACTAGTTAGACCAGAATTTTTCAAAAAAATAATTTTGAAAATGAAATTTCATTAAAAGGCTTTGTCAAGGAAAGGGTTGATGATCCAATAAGGCTACGACCAAAGAAGGCCTAGTGCCTCGCCAAGACTTGGAAGCCAATTTTTGAAATTTAAATTCAAATTATTCTTTGTAAAATTCGAATCTAACACAAATTTTCAGTTAATTATAGATTCAAATATTTTTTTAATAAACTCAAAATCAACTGTTTTTAAAATTAATTCAAGTCTGTCAAAATAAATCATAATTTTTCAAAATAATTCTATCTATTAAAACCTGTCTCACAAAACCCATAAGGCAAACGTGATTGATAACCCTAGATTGGGTGAGACGGTCAAATTTAACTTAATCGAAATTCATTTAATACCTGCATTGTTGTTTAAATATAAAACATTAAATCCTATAGTTTAGAACAACATTGACCTAATACTAGTCAAACCATGGTCAGGGTAGTCAAAACATAATCAAAGCAGAAAAACCATAGTCAAAGCAGTCAAATCATGATCACAGTAGTCATACCATGGTTAAAATAATTAAACCATGGTCAAATGGTCAACAAAACATCAAAGGTGTCAATTCCAACCTAACCCGGGCGCCCGTGACTCCTCGGGCGCCCCCCCCCCCAACAAAACTGTCACTTTGTTCAAGGCAAAAATTGCCATAACACCCTAACCAGGGCGCCTTGGCTCTTGCGGGCGCCCCCAGGATCGGTCAAGGCAGCAAAGCTGCCATCCCAGTCTGACCGGGGTGCCCGGGCTATCACGGGCGCCCCCAACCAGCTTTAAGTCACTGCCAAAGGCAGTAGACCCCTGTCCCGGGCGCTCGGGTGCTCCCGGGCGCCCTAGCCAGAATGCCTATATAAGGCACCTGAATCTCCTCATCTTGCCACACCCAAATCCTTTCTTCTCTCTAGCTCTTTTCCTTCTAAGGTGACCAAGTGACCTTTTGCTCCCTTATCTTCGACCATGCCTCCCCGAATGGCTAATCGGTATAATTTTTTCTTTTTCTTACGCATTTAAAATTATGTTTCATAAATTCCTTTCTTTAAATGCATATTTCTTATCTTAGAAAACACTGAGCAAACCGATCAGACCCCGGTACCGAACCTAGTCCCGATCCTAGGTTCCCAACTTTAGAACTTTGTAATAAGTTTGCTCGAACGACATACAAGCCTATAAAAACGAGCTACTTAAATAGACAATTTTTCACTCAATCTTGTCCACTAGCCATGAACGTCATCAACTTTTACCAACTAGATAACCTCGTATTCTGCATCCATCCCATTAACACATCTCTATGTGCAGAATTCTATAATAACATAGTTAGACAGGATGATCTTATGTTTGTCACTACTGTTCAAGGGATGCCCTTGACAATCACACCCTCCTTGCTTAACCGATTTCTTGGACTATGACTCTCCCAGTCCACCTTTTGCTGCTATCCTCCTAGGATCCTCCTTTTGATTCTCCTTACTCTCACATTACTCTAGATACTCTACACTCCTACTTCTATAGGGATGCTAGGAACCCCTTAGCCAGACGATTTCAGTCTGTGGACATTCAGGTCTAGGACTATGCCCTTTACAGAGTTTTAGTTCGCTGCATCTTACCGTTATCCACTAGGGACGTCGCGACCATGCGACCATTTCATACCTTCCTTCTGTATGCACTGATCCACCATCTTGATATCGACATTGGACTACACATGTTTCACACAATCCTATATGCGTCAAGTGTTACCACTCAGGGGCGGGTACGCGCCCCCTATTGCCACATCATCACTTCCATTCTTCATTTTCACGTTCGTAACATCACCGATGGTGAGATGACCACGATGACTGACTTTGATGAGATAGGATTTAGGAACTTTTCCCTAGCTGGTATAGAGGTCTCGGCTACCGGGGTTTTGTCGTGGAGATGCCAGCGAGCCGGACCACCGATCGACTCTGACGAGGATGTTGAGGTCGATGTCGGAGATCTGGCAGCCGAGGTTCGAGAGCACATAGACGAGCCTCCACCACCGACACTGTACGAGAGAGTGACACGACTTGAGACACAGGTCCAGAGCCTTCGGGAGGAAGTGGAAGCAAATCATGCTGAAGAAATAGAAGCAAATCAGGGCTATTATATTGAGTACATGAATGCCCTCAAAGCCGAGAGAGAGACTAGTGACGCACGATATCACGAGATGATGGCGCTGTTTCGATCCTGGCAGCCAGGCTCTTCTGATCATCCTGGACCCTCCTCCTAGATTTGATTAGCATTGTACTAGTGACTGTTTGACTGCCCCTACTCAGTAGGGTTGACTCATGTTTGACTTGTATGACTGTGCTGGTTCCCTCTCATACCAGCTGACTTATGGAGTTGACTATTTACTTTTTCATGATTATCTGATCTTTATTAGGATTATGCTTGGTAGAATAGTTTTACTCTATTTTTCTATCTTTTTAACTGCTTTACTTGATTTGAAAATCAGTTTCTAAAACAATTTTAAAACTGCTTTACTTGATTTCAAATCAGCTTTTAATTAGTTTGAAAAATCCTTTTAACTTTTTCTCTTTAATAATTTTTCGTCTTAGTTTTATTTTAAAAACTACCCCCTTCAAAACTAGGGCTTTTTCGCAAATGGACTTAGCCTAGGCCCTAACCCTAGAATTGCATGCACCTATAGATTTAGAAGCCAGCATCTCACAAGCACCTTAGGGTACTTTTGACTGATAACCTAGAATGGGTTGAGATGCTTAGGTCTTTGCCTTAATTCAAGATGTAGATCAGTACATCTGTAGTAATTGGGGCACTAAATACAAATTAAACAGCAATCAGGTTAAGTGTCAAGTTTAGAAAATCTAACTTGAACAGAACACTTAACCTGACTAACTCTAGCGAAAACTACTATTTATAACAGTTAGTAAGCAGCTAAATGGGTTAGACAGGACCCTAAAGAGATAATTGAAATGTCTTTGGTTCAGTTTATATCTTGAATTGGTTCAGTATAGCACATTATTCTTTTGTCATGCAATTTATTTTTATTGCTATTGCTTTATTTTTGATATATGGCAAAGGGGGAGAGATAGGAAAGGAGAGAAGAGCTTTAAATTTTTTTCAAAAATTTAAACTTTATCCTTTCGTCAAAAAGCTTAAGCTATGTTTTTTTTCAAAACTATTTAAAAGTACTTACTCTAAGTTCATTTTCAAAACTGTATTCAAAATACTTAAGTTATTTTTAAAACTGGTTCAAAAGTACTTGATCTAAAGTGTTTTCAAAATTGATTCTAAGTACTTGACCCAAGCTGTTTTCAAAAGTATTTTCTAAGTACTTAAACTTAAGCCATGTTCAAAAATCTCTAAGTACTTATTTCTAAACTTCTCTAATAGAAAAGTTTCTAAGTATAAAGCCTCTAAAGTACTAAAGAGACTGAAAATTTTTTTTGAGAACTTAAAACTTAAGAAAATGATTTAGAAAACTTTTGACTAGAAATTTTTTTCTAAGCATAAATTTTCCAAAGTGCCTAACCAAATTTTGTTTAAGTTTTCTAAAACTTCGTTTGAAAAATGTTCTAAGTTTTGAAAAATAAATTCCATCATTTTGACTTAGAAATTTTTTAAACCCCACGAAACATTGAAAAACCATGGGGGAGATTCCTTCCAGGGGGAGGGAACTAAACTGTTATATCAACTGTCTTGATTAACTTAACTTTTTGAATCGGGTTGCCATAAATCAAAAAGGGGGAGATTGGTGGTGCAGACAGCACCCAAGTCGAACCTGTGTTTTGATAATGGCAAAGGGTTCAAAAGTTAAGATGTTATGTTTATCTAACATGCTCATTAAGTGTGCAGGAAAAAAAGTCCTAGCGAAGGGCTGCTAGGCACATGGCGAAGGAATGCTAGGAGACAAAGCCCTGGCGAAGGACAGCTAGGCACCTGGCGAAGGAATGCCAAGACACAAAGCCCTAGCGAAGGACTGCTAGGCACCTGGCGAAGGAATGCCAAGATACAAAGCCCTAGCGAAGGACTGCTAGGCACCTGGCGAAGGAATGCCAGGATACAAAGCCCTAGCGAAGGACTGCTAGGCACCATGCGAATGACTTCTTGGTACTGAAGACCTGGCGAAGGACAGCTGGGCACCTGGCGAAGGACTGCTGGGCAAAAGTCCAACCGGAGAAGTCGGTTGGCAACAGGTAAATTCTCTTGAGAAGAGTAGGTGAGGATGCGTTCCCCGTCGAGGGAACAGTAGGCGTCGGTTCGACCTAGGGCTCCATTTAGGAGACCCAAAGTCAGAACCAAGACAGCTAAGGCTGTATAAACCTAATATTCTATTGCTGTGTGTTGTTTTTGACAAACCTTGGATGCAGGACCGAAGGAATGTGTCTATGCAGCTCAGAACGCCGCAAAGGAGAGGGGCAAGCAGTTGGGCAGGGCGCCCCCAGTGTCCCGGGCGCCCCCAAGGTCAAGGCAAAACAAGTTAAGCAAGAAAACGCTTCGGAAGCTTATGCTCCCGGGCGCCCCCATGCTCCCGGGCGCCCCGGATGCCTCGGGCGCCCCGGGCTCAAGCCAACAAAGCGGATAGAGTCAAACCAGTGAGAAGCCAGCGGACCGACTCAACCCGGGCGCCCCCTGCATCCCGGGCGCCCCCAGTCAACTCTCAGCCCTATTCAAGTGGGATAAGTGCTGACCGAGACTTATTCGGATCGGCTGACACGTGGGGGGGGCGCCCCCAACGTTCAGGGCACCCCAGAAGGCTATAAATAGCCCCTCGACCCCAAGGCTTCAGACAACAAGTTTTCCAACGCTAATATGCTCTTCAACTCAGGCGCTCTGCTCCAGAAATCCTCCATCTCGAGATTCTAGCGCCGACGACGACCCTACGCACCGAAGAACGATCTACATCGGGCGTCGGTAACGAAGAGTCAATTCTTAATTGTATTCTTACTGCATTTACTTCTGTACAACTGTTTGTAAGATTTTGCGCGATTATAGTATTGCCTGCAGTAAACAGTCAAGGACCATGGGCCTTGGAGTAGGAGCCGACCGCGACTCCGAACCAAGTAAATCCCTGTGTTTGCGTTTGGTTTTCGTCTTAATTTTTCGCTGTGAATTCTCTCTCTAAATCCGAAACAATTTACGATATTCACCCCCCCTCTCTATCATTTTCTCTCGATCCAACACAAGCAACGTGGGACAAGTCTGTTAGTATTATGAGAGAGGTGTCCTAAGGCAATCGCCTTATGATTGTAATCATTTACTTTAATAAAAGAATATTCACTATTTGAGTATGTATGTTCATGTATTTTATTGAGATCTTAAACTCATTTACTGAATGTCCGCAATACAATTCACAGCATGAGAGAATTTGTGATGAATTCACAACTAGTGATTATCTCTACATGTGCAATTGTGAAGTATTGAAATTGTCCCTAGTCGATGAATTGATAAATATGGACACTGTCAATTCTGTTGAGACTAGCATGGGTTATTCTCTAATCAGTTGATTCTCACTAGCTGGTGACATTGGGATGTCCGGAGATAAACATGGATGCTAGTTAAGGGAACTAGTTCATTGGAGTGACTAGCTGTAAAACTTCATATGGTAATCTACATATAGATATGTCAATGAAAGTTCTTACTGTAGCTTAAGTGCGATGTTCCTTTGACTTGCGGTGTTCATGTCATCTTGGTCACGGAGACTTATACTTTGACATCTTAAGCAAGCATCTCTAAGGAGGTGCGGACCCAGGATGGTTGGGTATAAGCCGAAGTGCCCGAAGATGTTTGAACAGCCTACAAAGGATTCACCACTCCTTGCGAGAAGATGTATACCCAAGGCCTATCGTCGAATTGTTACTCGAAGCCTCTGGCCAGAGCACAACATGTTCCAAGTATGAATCCTCTAGGAAACATGAGAGTAATAGAATCCGTTGGACGAGAAAGACATTACTTGGGCTAGGTGTGACGTAGTCAGCCTAGTGGGGACTGACACACATAGATCGTGTCCTAAACCAAGTGGGTATAAGATGGTGAAGGGAATGGGGCACAACTCATTATAGCTGTTGAAGGATTTCAGAATTATTTCTGAGATCAACCGTTGATCTTTCGATTAATTGGGGATCATGATGTACTACTAGGTGCCACTCATGATCGTTCTATAATTGGTTAATTATAGACGGCCAACATAAATCGAAAGCCTATTTAGTCACACGCACTACGAGTAATCCGAGGGATTTAAAACGAGTTGAAAATTAGATTTTCCGATCATGAGAAATAAGTCGAATCTGAATTTATCAGAGGCGCACCGGAAGCTTTAAATGGCTAAGTCTTTTGAAGGCTTATTGGACGAATTAAATGAGTTTAATTCGAAAGGAGACGGCTTGGTTTGGCCGGCCAAAGAGGGTCCTCACCCTCTTTGGTTTGGCCGGCCACAATGAGGAGGGAAACCAAATTATTTGGTTTAAATTATAAAATAAATCAAACACAATTTGTTTTATAAAATTATGGATAAAGAAATTTATATAAAGAAATTTATATAAAGAGATTTATTTTCATGGAAAATAAAATAAACCTTGGATTGATTTATTTTATTTTATAAAATTAATTATGAATTGATTTTTTCATGATAAGAAAAATTTATATAATAAATTTCTTGTGAAAATTTATTCCATAATAAAAGGGGAGATGTGTTTGTTTTTATTATAAACTTAGTTATAATAAAACTTGGCATAACGGAATAATTCATAGGAAAATTTATAAGATAAATTTCTTATGAAAATTTATTCCGTTAGAAGGGAGACTTGGCGATGGAGAGGCTACTATATAAAGGAACCAAGGCAAAGCTTGAACTCCAATCAAGAGATTAAGAAGCAAGCCCTCTCTCTCTCCTTCTCTCCCTCTACCTCCTCTAGGGTCGGCGCCCTCTACCTCCTCTAGGGCCGGCGCCCTCTCCATCCTCTAGGGCCGGCGCCCCTTCTAGTTGCCGTGAGCCACATCCACCAAGAAGGTGCCAAAGAAGAAGAAGAAGAGGGTCGCAACTCCTTCCTTCCCCGGAATCTTGATTCCGTTACATGGTGGTTAGTTTCCATCTCTCTCTCTTGATATTCTTGTCGTGCCTTTGGAGAATCTAGTAGTTCTTGTCGGCACGAATCTCGTGGCTTTGCGAAGTCATCCCGAAGAGAACTCGGCGTGGACGTGAATAGAGGCGGAGCTTCCAAGGGATGCTACGGTTGGATCTCGTCCCTTTCTACGTGTTACGCGAGGTATTAAGTAAATTAGTTTACTTTCTACAAAATTTTAAATGTATGATCATGTCTCCACAACTTAAGATTGCAGGCTAGATACGTGGTTAAAATAATTTAAGAAATTATTTATGCTGAACCTTCCGCTGCACGTAATTAAAATTTAAAATTACGAACCCGTATCCATGTCAACATGCACCCGGTCCCAACAAAGTCTTCCTCTGAAGAAGAAGAAGAGGCCCCACAGTCAAACTTGCTCGCCCTGACTGCCTCAGACGAAATCGAGACTGAGTCAGAATCAGAACCGGACGACGGTAAACTCACATTTTAAGAGGATGGCGAAATAACTGTAAGTGGGTTTTCTAGAAATCAATTATCAGAATTAATTGCCTGTCTTTCTCGAGACTTGGCAAAAGCCAAAATCCGAGTCAAATCTCTCCGACAGGAAGTAAAACTCCTGAAAGGAGAGCTGACTCTAGATCCTTAACTGAGAAAGTTCAAGAAGGAACCTCTACTCAAGTTGAAAAACTTGAGAAAGAGAACTCCTCCTTGAAGACTCAAGTCATGGACCTTAGATCAGCCTTAGAACGATTCACTTCTGGTTCCAAGGGTATTGACTTGATTTTTGGAAAACAGAAGTCTGTTGTAAATCAATCCGGATTAGGTTATAGAACCATGTCTAGACAAAGAACATACTATGCTGTACTGAACCAGTCCAGACCTAAACTTCAGGCATGGGTACCCAAACTGTGCCTAAACAAACAGACTGGATCAAATCAGTATTGGATCCCCAAGGACAAGATTCACATCTTGCCGAACCATTATCGTGGCTTTAGTCCAGGGGGAGCCAAATTAAAAATAATATTCATAGTTAGATAAATTTCTACTCTTGTTTTTAAATTGCATGATTGATTGTTTATTTAATTTCTGCAATTTACCATGCTTAGACTTAGGACTGGTTAGATTAAGGACTGAACCAATTAAACTGAAACTTGAACAACCTAGTATTGGGTGGCGGTGAGATGATAGTACGTTAGGTAAACCTCTTCTAATAAGGTCAAGTATACTCTACTTGGTCTCTTTAGACTGGTGAAACTAGCCGAAGCTACCGATCCAAGACCCAAACTAGTTAGACCAGAATTTTTCAAAAAAATAATTTTGAAAATGAAATTTTCAAACCATGGTCTCTTCAGTCAAACCATGGTCAAAGCAGTCAAACCATGGTCAAAGCAGTCAAAATAATTAATCCATGGTCAAATGGTCAAACTGGTCAACAAAACAACAAAGTTGTCAATTCCCACCTAAACCGGGCACCCGTGACCCCTCAGGCGCCCCCACATCTCTTTCACTTCGTTCAAGGTTGAAAAACTGCCATGTCTCCCTAACTAGGGCGCCCCGGCCCTTGCGGGCGCCCCCAGGACCAGTCAAAGGCAGCAAAGCTGCCATCGCTGCCTGACCTGGGCACCCGGGCCATCCCGGGCGCCCCCATCCAGCAGCAGGTCACTGCTAAAGCAGTGACCATCTGACCCGGGCGCCCGGTAGCTCCCGGGCGCCCGAGCTAAGACGCCTATATAAGCCACCCGAACCTCCTCATTTTGCTACACCCAAACTCAAGTCTACATTGACAATATAAGCTCAATCAATCTAACAAAAAACCCAATCCAACATTCCAGAACTAAACACATAGAAGTCAAACACCACTTTGTAAGAGATCATGTAGCTAGGGGTGAAATAGTCCTTAAGCATGTAGACTCTAAATCTAACATAGCTGACATATTCACCAAACCCCTACCTGAGTCTGAGTTCAGCTCACTAAGAAGACAGTTAGGATTATGCTTGGTAGAATAGGCTTACTTTACTTCTGTTTTTCTTACTGCTTTACTCGATTTTAAAATCAGCTTCTAAAATAATTTTAAAACTGTCTTACTTGATTTTCAAAATCATTTTACAATTTTAAAATCAATGTTTCGACTTAGTTTTTTTTTTTAAAAACTACCCCTTCAAAATTAGGGCTTTCTTCGAAAATGGACTTAGCTTAGGCCCTAATCCTAGAACTGCATGCACCTATGGATCTAGAAGCCAGCATCTCACAAGCACCATAGAGTACTTTTGACTGATAACCTAGAATGGGTTTAGATGCTTAGGTATTTGCCTTAATTCAAGATGCTTTAAGTCAGTGCATCTACAGTAATTGGGGCACTAAATACAAATTAAACAGTAATCAGGTTAAGTGTCAAGTTTAGAAAATCTAACTTGAATACAACACTTAACTTAACTAACCCTAGCGAAAACTACTGCTTATAACAGTTAGTAAGTAGCTAATTGGGTTAGACAAGACCCGACAGAGATATATCAAATTGATTTGGTCTAGTTTATATCTTGAATTGGTTCAGTACAGCACATTAGTCTTTTACTATATCCTTGTGCAATTTAGTTTTTCTACATTTGCTTTGTTTTTTTTATATATGGCAAAGGGGGAGAGAGTGAAAAGGAGAGAAGATTTGAAAATTAATTTTCAAATATCAAAATTTCAAAATTTTCTTTATCCTTTCTTCAAAAAATACTTAATTTAAAGTTGCCTTCAAAACCGTCTTTTTCAAAACTGTTTCCAAGTACTTGACTTAAATTGTTTCCAAGTACTTGACTTAAATTGTTTTCAAAATTTTCCATGTACTTGACTTAAATTGTTTTCAAAAATTTTCAAGTACTTGACTTAAACCATTTTTCAAAAATTGTGTCTAAGTACTTGACCTAAGATGTTTGTTATCTCTAAATACTTATGGTCAAACTTCTCAAATAAGAAAAGTTACTAAGTAAAGTACTAAAAAGAGTGAGAGTTTGTTAAATCAAATTTCTTTAAAACTTCAGAAGATGTTTAGAAAAATTTTCTACTAAGTTATTGGCTTAAAAAAAAATTCTAAAAATGTAAAATGTCTAAGTATAAATTTTCCAAGTGCCCAACCAAAATGTTTTTAGGAAAATGTTTCTAAAACCTCTGTTGAAAAATGTTCTAAGTGTTGAAAAATTAATTCCATCTTTAGACTTAGAAATTTTTCAAACCCCATGAATCTATGAAAAACCTAGGGGGAGATTCCTTCCAGGGGGAGGAAACTAAACTAGTATTTTACCAGTTTCGATTAACTTAACTTTTTGAATCGGGTTGTCATAAATCAAAAAGGGGGAGATTGTTGGTGCAGGCAGCACCTAAGTCAAACCTGGGTTTTGATAATGGCAAAGGTTTCAAAAGTTAAGATATTATGTTGATCTAACATGTGCATTAAGTATACAGGAAAAGAAGCCCTTGGTACACTAGGCACGAAGTCCTGGTCAAGGACTGGGCACCGAAGTCCTGCTCGGAAGGTGGGCACGAAGTCCTGGTCGAGGACTGGGCACGAAGCCCTGGCAAGGAGCTGGGCACGAAGTCCTGGCAAGGAGCTAGGCACCGAAGACTTGCTCGGAAGGTGGGCACGAAAACCTGGTCAGGTGCATCGGGAAAAGTCCAACCGAAGGAGCTGGTTGGCAAAAGGTAAACTCTCCTGAAAGGAGTAGGTGAGAACGCGTTCCCCGTCGAGTGAACAGTAGGCGTCGGCTCGACCTATGGCTCCATTTTGGAGACCCAAAGTCAGAACCAAGACAGCTACGGCTGTAAAATTCACTAACATGCTTGCTGTGTTTTGTTTGGTACTAACCCTGGATGCAAGACTGAAGGAACGAGTTTCTGCAGCTCAGAACGGCCCAAAGGAGAGGGGCAGCAGCTGGGTTGGGCGCCCGGGAGGTCCCGGGCGCCCTAAGTCAAAGCCAAACAAGAGTTAAGCAAGAAAACGCTTCGGAAGCATACTGGGTCGAGCGCCCCCGTGCTCCCGGGTGCCCCGGATGTCTCGGACGCCCTGGGTCCAAGCCAACGAAGCGATAGAAGATTATCCAGCCGAGATGCCTGCTGACAAAGTCAACCCGGGCGCCCCCTGCTTCCAGGGCATCCTCGTCAAACCTCGAGCCCGATCCTGGAGGGATAAGGGCTGACCGAGAGATTTGCGGATCAAGTGACACGCGGAGGGCGCCCTTAACGTCCAGGGTGCCCCCAAGTGCACTATATAAGGGGGTCGACCGCCAAGGCTTCAGAACAATTCTTCCAACGCCAATACGCTCTTCGCCTCAAGCGCTCTGCTCCGGAAACCTCACATCTCGAGATTCAAGCGCCGACGACGACCCTCTGCTCCGAAGCACGATCCATACCGGGCGTCGGTAACGAAGAGTTTAAATTTTAGTTTACTGTACTACACCTGTAATATTTTTCTGTAAACATTTGCGCACATATAGAATTACCCGCAGAAAACGGTCAATGACCGTAGGCCTTGGAGTAGGAGCCAACCGCAACTCCGAACTAAGTAAAATCGCTTGAGTTCTTGTGTTGTGTTTTCAATTCCGCTGCGTATTCTCTTAACCTCGAATCCGAAAAGTTTCTAACGATATTCACCCCCCTCTATCGTTTTCTCTCGATCCAACAAAATCTACCCCTAGTACCTAAATGCTTCTTAACTCAGTTAGAAGAATCAAACCTCTGGCATAGGAGATTGGGTCAAACTAATCTAAGATTAATTTTCAAAATCACCCAACTTGGTTTAATTAAAGGAATACCAAAAATTAAGAACCATGAAAACATAATTTGTGAATCATGTAACCGAGGTAAACAAACCAGGTCTAATCACAAACAAATTCATTCAGATCTAACTCAAACTACACATGAGCTCCTGCACCTTGACCTATTTGATTCACATGGAGCCAAGTCACTAAGCGGAAACCGGTACTGCTTAGTAATTATAGATGATTACTCTAGGTTTACTTGGGTTAGGTTCCTAAAGACTAAGGATGAAACCCTAAATCTATTTATTGTTTTTTGTAAGATAATTGAAAATCAAAATGATACCAAAATCAAAAGACTTAGGAGTGATCATGGGGGAGAGTTTGAGAATCAAAGGTTCGAGGAATTTTATAGAATAAACGGGTACATTCATGAATTCTCATGTCCTAGAACCCCCCAACAAAATGGGATAGTCGAACAGAAAAATAGAACCCTACAGGAAGCCGCTAGGACTATACTCAATGAATTTAACCTAGCTAACCAATTTTGGGCAGAAACAATTAGTACGACTTGCTATATCCAAAATAGGGTCCTAATTAACAAAAGACATAATAAAACTCCCTATGAATTATACTACCATAGACTACCAAACCTACATTACCTAAGGGTCTTTGGGTGCATAGTCTATATCCTAAACACCAAGGACTACCTAGGTAAATTCCAGTCTAAGTCAACCCCAGGGGTCTTCTTAGAATATTCAACAACAAGTAGGGCCTATAGGGTTTACAATAAAAAAACTAACAAAATTGAAGAAACAACAAATCTAATATTTGATGAGGAAATTAATTCAAAATCTGATAACCCAGATTTAAATCCATCAAATAATGATCATGAAGATAATGAACAAACTATTGAACCACTGGTTGAACCTCTAAATGAACTAACTATTGAACCAACTACTGAGTCAATTGAACCAATAATTGAACCAAACCAAGTAGTTGAACCAAATACTAAACCAAACCGTCCAGCCGGACCTGAGGCTGAACCAAGTAATAGAAGAACTAAAAAACCCAGACTCAGTCATCCAACTGATAAAATTGTGGGTGATCCGACCTTAGGAGTCAGAACTAGGTCTTCCTATAGAAATCTTAGTCAGATTGCACTAATTTTGAAAATCGAACCTAAGACTATAGAGGAAGCCTTACTTGATCTTGATTGGATCATAGCAATGTAAGAAGAGTTAGCCCAATTTGAAAGGAACCAAGTCTGGGAACTAGTACCTAAACATAAGGGCAAATCTATTATTGACACTAAGTGGGTTTTTATGAATAAGCTAAATGACCAAGGGGAAATAGTTAGAAATAAAGCCCGCTTAGTAGCCAAAGGGTTTAGTCAAGTCGAAGGGTTAGACTATGACGAAACCTATGCCCCAGTAGCCCGACTTGAGTCTATTAGAATGTTGCTAGCTTTTGCAGCCCACAAAGGTTTTAAACTCTACCAAATGGATGTAAAGTCAGCTTTTCTGAATGGGTTTATTAGAGAAGAAGTCTATATAGGACAACCCCCCGGTTTTGAGGACTTAGAAAAGCCTGACCATGTTTACAGACTCAATAAGGCACTGTTTGGACTAAAACAAGCACCTAGGGCATGGTATGAACGCCTATCAACCTACCTCATTTCTAAGGAATTTAAACAAGGACAAATTGACTCAACTCTTTTTGTTAAGACCTTAGATAAAGATATCTTTATTGCCCAAATCTATGTTGACGATATAATTTTTGGATACACCAACTCAAATTTCTTAAAAGAATTTGTAAAAATAATGGAAAATGAATTCGAAATGAGCTTAGTTGGTGAGCTTAAATTCTTTTTAGGATTACAAATTAAGCAAACTAGGGATGGAAATTATGTCCATCAATCCAAATATGCTAAGGAGTTAATAAAGAAATTTAAAATGTATAACTCCAAAAACATAAGTACCCCTATTGCCATAAATGTAAAAATAGATAGTGACCCTGATGGTAAGCCTGTAGACCTTAAACTATATAGCAGTATGATTGGTAGTCTACTTTACCTTACAGCTAGCAGACCTGATATCCTTTTTGCTGTAGGAATGTGTGCTAGATACCAAACCTTTGCTATGGAAACGCACTTAGCAACCCTAAAAAGAATACTTAGATACATCAAGGGCACCCTAAATGTAGGAATTTGGTATCCTAGGACCTCAACTTTTGACCTGTCAGGATACTCAGATTCTGACTATGCTGGTTGCAAACTAGATAGAAAGAGTACAAGTGGAAGCTGCCAACTTTTAGGAAACAGTCTAGTAAGTTGGTGCAGCAGAAAACAACACTGCGTAGCTCTATCCACAACCGAAGCTGAGTATGTTGCTTTAGGAGAGTGTGTAGCACAACTCTTATGGATGATGCACACTCTTAAGGTCTTCCATCTTGACTACACCCAAACCCAAGTCTACATTGATAATATAAGTTCGATTAACCTAACTAAAAACCCAATCCAACACTCTAGAATTAAACACATAGAAGTTAAACACCACTTTGTAAGAGATCATGTAGCCAGGGGTGAGATAGTCCTTAAGCATGTAGACTCAAAATCCAACTTAGCTGATATATTCACCAAACCCCTACCTGAGTCTGAGTTCAGCTCACTAAGAAGGCAGTTAGGGTTATGCTTGGTAGAATAGGACTGCTCTAATTATGTTTCTTTTCAAAAACTATTTTATTTCTTATTTAATTTGTAAAAATCATTTTCTTTATTTATTTAAAATGATTTTCTGACTTAGTTTTTTTAAAAACTTACCCCCTTCAAAAATAGGGTTTTTTTTGCAAATGGACTTAGCCTAGGCCCTAACCCTAGAACTGCATGCACCTATAGATCTAGAAGGCAGCATCTCATAAGCACCCTAGGGTACTTTTGATTGATAACCTAGACTGGGTTAAGGTGCTTCTGCAGTAATTGGGGCACTAAATACCAATTAAACAGTAATCAGGTTAAGTGTCAAGCTTAGAAAATCTAACTTGATCAGATCACTTAACTTTACTAATCCTAGCGAAAGCTGCTGTTTATAACAGTTAGTAAGTAGCTAACTGGGTTAGACAGGACCTGAAAGAGCAATTTCAAATTGATTTGGGTTAATTTAAACTTAGAATTGGTTCAGTACAACACCTTACTTTGATTACTCATTTTTCTTGCTAAATTTTTTGATATATGGCAAAGGGGGAGAGATTGGAAAGGAGAGAAAAGAAGGTTTTCAAATTTAATTTTTTTTAAAATCTTTTTTCCAAAAACTTTTATCTCCTTTTTCAAAAAGTAAAGTTCTCTAAGTACTTAAGTTCTTTTTGAAAAGTTAATTTGTTTGTTGTTTTCAAAATTATTCTAAGCACTTACTCTGAAAATTTTCTGAAAATTTTTCTAAGTTATAAATTCAAAATTGTGCTTGAAAATTTTCTAAATGTCAAAACTTCAAAATCATTTTAGAAAATTTTTCTAAAGTGTAAAAAACTAAGTGTTTCGAAAATTCTTCCTTAACTCAAAAGTGCTTTCAAAAATTAGTTTTAAGTACTTACTTGAAAATTTTTTTCTGGTGGAAAATTTTCTAAGTGTTAACTTCAAAAATGTGTTTAAATTTTTCTAAGTGCTAAATATGGTAGAAAATTTTCTAAGTGCCCAACTCAAAATATTTTGAAAATTTTTTTCTAACTTAAAAATCCCGTTTTGAAAAATTTCTAAGTATTGAAAACCTGAAAAAAATTCTCAACAATGACTTAGAAACTTTTTCAAAAAAAACACCACGAATGTTTGAAAAACTCAGGGGGAGATTTCTTCCAGGGGGAGGAAATGAAAACTGATTTTTCTGTTGTTTAACTTAACTTTTTGAACCGGGTTGCCATAAATCAAAATGGGAGAGATTGTTGGTGTAGGCAGCACCTAAGTCGAACCTGGATTTTGACAATGGCAAAGGGTTCAAGAGTTAAGATGTTATTGTGGTCTAATTTGTTTACTAAGTGTGTAGGAAGAAGCCCTAGGTGCACTAGGCAAGAAGTCCTAGCAAAGGGCTGGGCAAAGAAGTCCTGGTAAAGGACTAGGCAAGAAGACCTGACCGGAAGTCGGGCAAAGAAGTCCTGGTCGAGGACTGGGCACGAAGTCCTGGCAAGGGGCTGGGCACCGAAGACCTAACCGGAAGTTGGTCACGAAGACCTGGTCAGGTGGATTGGGCAAAAGTCCAACCGGAGGAGCCAGTTGGCAAAAGGTAAACTCTCCTGAGAGGAGTAGGTGAGGACGCGTTCCCCGTCGAGGGAACAGTAGGCGTCGGTTCGACCTAGGGTTCCATTTGGGAGACCCGAAGTCAGAACCAAGACAGCTACGGCTGTAATTACTACTTGTCTTATTTTTGCGACTAACCTTAGTTGCAGGATCGAAGGACTGATCACCTGCAAGTGAAGGTTCTTCACTGGGCCTAGGCGCCCGAATGGTAACAGGCGCCCGAATGGGCTCAGGCGCCCGTAAGGATACAGGCGCCCAAGGGTGAAGGCAAAAACCAAAAACCAGCTACGAAGCCACTGAACCAAGGAGGATCAGGCGCCCGTGAGCTCACGAGCACCCCCATCAGCTCAGGCACCCAAGAGGGGAGGATAAGTGCTAACCGAGCCCGTAGATATGAATTTCCGGATCGAAGGGCACATGTCAGGTGCCCCCAACCCATCAGGCGCCTGATAGACTACTATAAAAGGGGCTCAACCCCAAGGCTTTAACAACACAACATTCTAACGCTCCAAAGCTTTTTATTCAAGTGCTCTGCTCCGACAAACTCCGACTTCGAGATTCCAGTGCCGACGACGACCCTTTGCTCTGAAGTACTATCCACATCGGGCGTCGGTAATGGAAAGTGTAGTTCTTTTCATTTATAGCAAATTCTATACTCAATTTGTAAAACTGCTTTGCGCTATTATAGTATTGCCCAAAGTAAACGGTCAAGGACCGTGGACCTTGGAGTAGGAGCCGACTGCGACTCCGAACCAAGTAAAAATCTTGTGTTCCTATGTGATTGTTTTATTTTCCGTTGCGCGTTTTCTCTTACCTTAATCCAAAAAAGATTTTAATGATATTCACCCCCCCCCCTCTATCATTTTTCTCGATCCAACAAGGACAAGGTCATATATTTTCATAGTCATAGAGGTTAAGTCGGATCTCGATTTTCTCATCACTTAGGTAGCAATGATGCATTGCTAGATGTTGCTCATTGCTTGTATCTAAAGCAGTTTAGACATATTGCCAACGTTATGAGAACCTATTGGGTCACACACTAAGAACACGATGCTTCAGAGATTAATTGATCTTAGTTTGACTATGATTTGATCCGAATTGGATTAATTGAGTTAGACTCAAGTGAATCCAATTGGATTATGGGATTGAAATCTAATTTGAGTTTGACTCATTTAGATTAGACTTAACCACATTTGAATGAGATATTAATTTATTAAAATGTTTAATAGATTAATAATAGAGGAAGATGAAAAGTTTCTCTTCATTAGTTGAAGAGCCACATGAGAAAATGTTCTCTAAGTGGGTTGTTATTAGCATTAATGGACGGAAGCTAAAGGGACAAAAACTCTTCATATTCATGGGATGAGTATAAAAGAGTTTTTCTTGTCATTCGGATGATGAACTTGTCATTCTTCCTTCCCTTCCTTCTCTTGGCCAAAATCTCTCTTCTCCCTCTCCTTCTTGCTTTGTGAATCTCCACTTGTGGCTACACCACAAAGGTGATTCTTCTCCGAAGCTTAAGAGATCGTGTTCGTGTGGATACGCATAGAGGCATGGACACTTGAACCTGTAAGAGATCCGACATACCTTGGATAAGCGGGATAAGCGAAGGGCATGTGCCAAAGGTATACCTATACGATAGGAATCTGTAAATTAACTTTGTATGAGTTTTCTTTCACATGGATTGCTCGTGGGATCTCTTATTTCCGCTGTGATTTTTTGAAATTTTTTGCCTATAGATCCCTACAAAATCATTATCAACATTCACCCCCCTCTATCGATCACATCGATCTCATAAATGGTTTCAGAGTCGGTTGCGTAAATTCGCTGAAACCACCAATTGAGCTATTTTTTTTTTCAAATTTTTCACTTTTTTGTTTAATTAAAGAAGGGTGCCAATCTGACCACCAGTTGTCAGATGTGCTAAGGCATTGGCATTCCCATCTTTTGAGGGCATGGAGTAGTTGTAGTTGCCTGAGGGCGTCAAGTGCCTACTTTGAAGCTTGCTGTTGGAGGTTGTGCATCTGCTGCCTGATTTCATCCAGCTCCTGGTTGTCAATTCCTCATTTGGTTCTGATTCTATTATACTGAACGAGGTCATTGTATTCTTCAGAGAGGCTGTAGGCCTTGGATAACTTTAGACAGTTGCGCTTCGACCTTGGGTGTTGGAGCTTCGTTCACTACCAGTAGGGCCAAAGGGAGCAACTCTAGCTGGTTCATTATTTCATCCGACCATTTCGAGATAATAAGGGCTGAGATTAAGCGTGATAAAGAATCTGCTAGCTGATTATCCTTTCCCTCAATATGCTCAAATTTAACCTCCACCCCAGTACCTGTTATATAGTCAGTAAAAGCAAGCCATCGGACACGAGATGGCTTATTGTTGGCTGTCTTCCCAAAGAAGCTAATAATAGCCTGACAGTCTGTTCTGATGATATATTTGTGTGAGGTTTTAAAATAGAATTCTCATTTTTTCAATTTTAAATTTTCATTTTTTACCATAAATTAGAATTGCTAAAACCATTATGTTCTGAAAATGTCATAAATATTTTTTATTTTTATTTTTTAAATATTTTTCCTCGCACAACCACAATTTGAGCAATTTTTTTTTCTCCCGCACTACTAATCTAAGACTAGTTTTGGTACATTATTTTTTTATTTTTCTTGTGTGCGAGATTTTTCCTGAATGGTCAATCAAGAATAGAACAGTGTCCATCAACTGCTATTCTCCAACAGGAATTTCAGATTTTGAAAAAGTCTAATGGAATCCTACCTGAAGGCCCATCTGGATTTGTGGATGATAATCCAAACGGGGTTAACATTACCTACAAAAGTTAGAACGTCAATTGCTTGGGACAAACTAGACAAACCAACATTGAGAAAAATCAAGACCGATGCCAAGTCAACAGTGATCCTACAATGCGGTCTGACCAAAGAAGAATTGAAGTGGGTTGGATCCTTCGACTGTGCCAAAGAGATTTGGGAAAGGCTAATCGACCTACACGAAGAGACTTCCAACATTGAGGTCTTAGAAGGTGTATTGTTCGAATTATCAAAGAATCAGACGAAGAAGAACAAGCTCAAGTGAGCTATCTTACACTCTCAGTACAAGCACAAGTAGCCGAGATAGAGTCTGAACCCGAATCCAAAGTCGAATTCGAACCAAAATCAATATATGAGTCCAGATCCGGGATGGCAACAGTCAAGGGGGAGATTCATAATGGGGATTCAAAAGGTAAAATTGTAAATTCAATTTCAAAAATCACATAATTTGTTTCAAATGCAAAGAGAAAGGGCTCTACAAAAATAAGTGTTCTACTTGTAAGATATGAAACCGACGACGATGAAGGAACCAGTTCTAGGAGCACGAAAGTACAAGAATCACATCCAATGCTTCATGTGTTAGGAGTTTAAATATTACAAAGATGAATGCACAGATAGAAAAATCAAAGATCCAGGGCAATCAACCGAGATGGGTAAATTTACATTATATGAAAATCTAGTTTTTGCAATAGATGGTAATATCTTAGCTAATTACTCATGGTCAATTTTAGATATGGATGCATGCTCAAGTAACATTATTAAATCATATAAATTAATTAATTCAAATTTTAGAAAATTAAGATAAGAAAATGAGATTTTAAAAATTAAACTAGAAAAATTAATTAATAATCTTGCTAACTTAGAAAATCCAGAAATTTTCCCTCATTGTGATTTTACTTAAAGATTTTTTTTTAAATTGTTATCCTTAGTACTAGAAATGGTTAGATAAGGATCTAACTTTATTGAAACTTGCACAACCTAGTATTAGAATGGGGAGAGATGATAGTACGTTAGGGAAGCTTGTCTAAGGAGTCAGGTAGGCTAAGACATACCCTATTTGGTCCTTTTAGCCCGGGGGAACTAGCTGAAGCTACCTTGCCACATCCTCGACTAGTTAGACCAAGGTTTCTCAAAGAGTAACTTGAAAATGTAATTTTTTAAAAAGTCTTTATATAGGAAAGGGTCATTGCCCCAATAACCATGAAAACCCATGCGCCTCACCAAGACCTGAAAGTCGATTATTGAAAATATTTTCAATTTACTACTTGTTAAACATGAATCCAACTCAAGGTTCAATCAAATCATAGCTTTTAATTTAAATTCAAAGATAAAATTTTACGCATCTCACAAAACAGATAAGGGTTTCCTATTTTGTCACTTAGAAATGGGCGAGATGCTTAGGAGATAAAAAGATTAGTCCAACCCAACTAACTCCACACATCCAATTAATTTCACCTTTAAATTAATGACTCAAATTTAAAATTTTTACCTTATTTAAAATTCTAAAATGCTTAAACTTTAATATTTAATTTAATTTAAAATTTTGATCTTTTTCAAAATTTAAACTTAACTTAATTTTACAGAATTTAAACTTTAATAATTAATTTCAAAATTCAAAATTTAATTTCAAAATTCTACTTTCTCAAAATATAAACTTAACTTAAAATTTAATTTCAAAAGCTAACTTAATTTTTCAAAATTTAAATTTAATTCAAACATAACTTAATTTTTTAAAATTAAAATTTAACTTTTTAATTAATTTCAAAATCTTCAAAAATTAAATTTAACTTTTCAAACTATGATTTAATTTTTCAAATGATTATACTTACTCTTATTCATTAAATACTTTAGGTTTTTTTTGTTCACTTTCCTGAAAATTAATTAATTTTTGCAAATATTTCTATACAAAGAAATTCATTTAGACAATCAATTTGTTTTTTTTTTAAAAATTAAGTCTTGCAAAAGTCACCTTGGGGTTCACTTAAATTTGTTTTTATTTCGTTTATACTTAGAAAAATATCTATAGTCCGGGCTTTGATATTTATATATTTTTTTCGGACTTGAGTATTTTCCAAAATTTCTCTTGTATTTATATCTCTTGTGATACTTTTGAAAATCATTTTAAACATAGAATTTACACTTTGTAGTTCTTTATATTTTTTACCTTTTTCAAAAAGAGAGAGAAAAAGAAGAATTTGTTTTTCAAATCGTTAAATCAAAGTAGTTTTCAAAAGTTTTTTCTAAACTTTGTATTTCTTAAATATTTTGAAATTTGTTTTGTTTGAATCAAACCCTAAGACTCAGAGGAAGATCAACTTATGGTCAACAAGCCTCCTAGGACTGTGACACATTTAGGAGGAGTTCAAATTAAAAGAAGTATTAGAAGTTTCAAAAATACTGTATATTCAAATAATACTATCTTTTCAAACAAAAATAGTTTGAAAATACAATATTCTCATTTTTTAAAAAAAGTTTTTTTGAAAATTTTTTCATCTTTTGAACGTATCTGAAAACCTTTGAAAAATTACTTGAGATTGAAAAAATCTCCAAGACACATAGGAAAGTTTTCCTTGTAGTTAATAAGATTTCCTAGGATTGTGTCAGATTGGGGAGGAATCCATACCAAGAAATTTATTATTTTTTAAAAATTAAATAGATATTGAAAATACTTTATTTTGATTAAAAAATCTCTAAGACACATAGAAAAGTTTCTTATGGCCAACAAGGATCCTAGGACTGTGTCAGATTTAAGGAAATTCAAATCAATAAAGTACTTAGATTTTCAAATTTTCTTTCTTAAGTACTTAGAATTCCTTAAAATATTTTCATAAAAAGGATACTTAGTTTTTTTTTTTAAAAAAAAGGGGGCCCTCAAAATATTTTTTTATTTTGAATTTTTTTTCAAACTTTCCTTCAAAAATCATCGCCTAAAAAATAAATATGTAAACTTTCAAGACAATAGGGAGAGAATCATAATTTGAGGGGGAGCATGTTACTTAAGTGTAAATATTTTCAAAAATACTCCTCCTGAAAAACTCATTCAAAAGTCTTACTACTTAGGATTTTTTAATAATAATCTATTTACAAAGAAATTTTGATGGGGTTGAGCATCCCAGAGTTGACACGTGGCACGGAGAAGCTACGTGTCAGGGTCCACTGAACTTGAAGGATGAGGTCGAGTTCCCGAGACCACTTCAGGATGATAGACGCCCGAGGTCAGTCCGGGCTGCAGACTCCGAGACCACCTCGGGAGGACAGACTCCCGAGCTGAAGCCGGGCTTAAGGCTCCCGAGACCACCTCAGGATGACAGACTCCCGAGCTGAAGCCGGGCTTAAGGTTCTCGAGACCACCTCAGGAGGTCAGATGCCCGAGGTCAGGCCGGGCTTGTAGCTCCCGAGACCACCTCGGGATGACAGTGTGGGATCGTTGTAATCGATAGAGGCAGAGGGGGTGAATAGCGATTACTCAAAATTTTTGGAATAATCAGAAACACAACGAAATAATAAAAACACAATGCTAACATCAATGTAAGTCCCGCTCGCCTCCCTGGCTTATGCTTTTTCTTTACCTTTATCTGCAATAGGAGGAAATGCAACTAATAAGCACAACGCTTAGTAAGTAAATCCTAACTCACAAATCCATGCTATCGATAATAAACATGCTCATTTCAAAGAATGCTTACTTCCAAAATACATGCACATGGGAAAACTTACATATACTTATCATGCTCAATCATGTTGAAAACATTACTTGCATAAAACCTTTACAAACTTAACATGCTCATACATTAAAACACTAACCTCCTTACTCTTACTCCTTATCATGCTTGCAAAGTATCAATGTGAACTTATTGAAATAAAGACATGTACTCAAAGCTAAAACACTTGTAAATACTTATATACTTGAAAATAATATTCAACTTTCTTTAGACCTTGACATTGTACCATGGTATCAATGTACCAATTGCGCGCTTTTCTAATAGGTTGTGGGGTAGCTAGCCACCACACCCTATTAGAGCATCTTTCTATCTTTCGGTGGGTCTTCCATTTGCCTGGTACATGTCACTTTCTGAAAATAAAATACTTTCTTACTTACCGTACTTATACTTATCAACTATCTTACTTTTGCATAAATTTTGCACTTAAAACCCTTTGCCTTTCTTACTTGGGACTTTCATCGAGCACATTGCGTGCCCTTAATCCCAACCTCATTTTTGGGACTCTTCACAAATTAAACCATATCATGCTTAGCTTACATACACCAAATCTAAACCAATTAAATTTCTATCATGAAAAACATGCACCTTTAAGAACTTAAAACACACGCTAACCATAATCTTAATGCATGCATCATAAAACATGATTCTACAACAAGATCTTACATACGAAAACTACTCCTATTGCAGGTGAGTGATCTACTTACCCTTTTCTTGAAGAAAACTCACTAAGTATCTTGAAATTCCTAGCGTAGGGTTCTTTTCCTCTTCCTTTGCAAGAAAACTCCACTTCTTGGCCCTAGGGAAGAAGCCCTAGGTTCTCCACTCAAGAGGAGGAAGAGGAAGTAAGGAAACTCCTCTCTTTTCTCCCTATTTTCGCAGCCTCCCTCCCCTGTTCGCGCAGCCTCCTCCAAGCCCTAATCCTGTCTTAACGTGACTTAAGTGGAAGTTTAAATATCTCTTCATGAAACGGGCTAAATCAACTATAATATTATTTCGCTTCATCATTTTTTGTGCTTGATACCCTTGCCCAGCTGGTTGCCTGAATGCCCTTAAGGCTTTGCTTACCTTGTGGTCGCAGGATCAAACCCCGCTTGACCCCTATTATTTTTTTCTTTTTATTTTAATCCGAAAAAATGCTATAAAATTCAGAAAAATCCCTAATAATACCAAAAAATTATTGGGTGTTACACAACTCTACAGGTCAAGACTTCGTGCCTAGGTGAACTAGGACTTTCCTGCACACTTAGTAAATCCATTAGATCACAATACAAACTTAACTTTGAACCCTTTGTCATTATCAAAACCATGTTCGATCTGGTGCTTCCAACACCAACAATCTCCCCCTTTTTGATTTATGGCAACATCGTTCAAAAGTTAAGTTAAAAATAGAAATCAAAGTCATGATAGTTATGTACTGGATGGAAAGAATAAATAGATTTTCTGCTCTCCCCCTTAATTAGTTCTCTCACCTTTTGTTTTTTGGAAATAATTTTAATATTTTTGAAAAACTTAGCAAAATTTTAAAACATTGCATAAGGCTTCTTTTAATTTGTAAATCTCCCCCTGAAGCTTTTGAAAATATGTAATTTCTCTATTTTGAAAGTTTTTTCAAAAAACTTTTGAAAACATCTAAGTACAGGAATTTTTTAGAAAAACAAATTTTGAAAGTTTCTAACTTAATGTTTTTCTCCAACAGAATTTTCTGAAATGAGTAGCATTTTCTCAAAAAGCTTTTCAGGAAATAAAATTTTCTTTTTTGAAAAAAAAAATTTGAGTAACAAACTGAAAAAAAATTTGACAAAAAAAATAATTTTAACTTGACTTTTTCGAAAACAAAAATTTTGAGAGTAAAATAATTTTGAAACATGACTTTTTCGAAAACAAAGCAAAATAATTTTAACTTGACTTAGGAAAAAGATTTTGAGAGAAAAATAATTTTAACTTGACTTGGAAAAAAAATAATTTTAACTTGATTTTTTCTTCTCTCCCCCTTTGCCATATATCAAAAAAAGATAAATAAAACATGATTGGCATGAAAAAATAGTTATGTATCAGATTCTACTTGCTTTGTAAAAATAATGAAGGAAACTGACCGACAGCAAGTAATTGAAATGAGCTCAGTTTGACCCAAGTAAATTTTGGAAACCAGTTATTATTCTAGTGAGTCCAAGAATGAAACAAAAAAATGAATCAAACAATTTCTTTCGGTCCCTGTCTAACCCTGTTTGCTACTCAATAACCATTATATAATAGCAGTTTTTGATTGATCGACGACGTCCGATAGAGGGGGGGTGAATAGTGATTTTCGTTGTTCTCTACAAAATTGTTAGCGCAGCGGAAATACAAATAAAAAATAAACTAATAATAGAGAACAATGCTAACAAACCAGGTTTACTTGGTATCCACCCCGGACGGGTGACTAATCCAAGAATCCGTCGGTGGATCAATCCTCGGAAAACCTCCGGCTAACTCTGTCGCTCCTTGTGGGTGGAGAAACCTCGCCACAATCTCAAGGAAACCTCTGAGCACAAAGACTACTATCTTTGCCTTTAACCAAGACAAGATTCGTCAAGCATCTCATCCATCACGAAGTCCTCTTTAAATAGGACTCGGGCTGAAATCCTAGCCACCAGTCGACTGCTCCCAGGGTGTCGACTGATGCCACTGAAATTCGACCATTGCACCCCAACGTTCGAATTCTCTGCCAACTCATCAACCACCTACCAGTCGACTACTCCCAGAGCAGTTGACTAGTCCCAAGCTGAAACCCTTCCCGAGTACATTCACTCCGCACTCGAACCCTCACGACTCGACTGACTCCTCCTCCGCAGCCTCGACTATTGCCTTCGCGCCCTCATCATCTTCGGCTCCCGTCCCTCGGATGCACGCAAGCCACCAGCTTGCCTCCATGCCATCCTTCAAGCATGCCTCGAAGTCCGTGCCCATCAACTCATCGTCCCCACTCTCCAAAGTCCCTCGGGTGCATACAAGCCTCCAGCTTATCTCTATGCCACCCTTCACCGTACTGAGGCCGTCCAGTCAAGTCCATATGTGTAACCTGTACATCCTGCACACTCAACATACACATTTGAGATAACAAGGGTAAACCTAACATAAACCCTTTGCCCAAACATCAAAACACTTGGTCACTCCGGACCACAGATTGCCTCAACAATCTCCCCGTTTTTGATGTTTGGCAATACGTTTAAGTTAGGGAAACAAGATAGTAGTCAATAGCAAAAACAATGCTAAATGAATGCATATGCAATGCAAAACTGGATCCTATCCCAAGGCATCCCACCACCTAACCCTCCACGTTAGGAATTTTCACACCTGACTCTCCAAGTTAGGAATTTCTACACGTAGCCCTCCAAGCTAGGACTTTTACACACCTAACTCTCCAAGTTAGGACTTTCTCACCAAAATGGGTTTTTTAAAGCTTCTTCCAAGCTCCCCCTACATTAGACTTACAAAGGCTTTTTAAGAACCTCTCCAAGGTTCCCCTTACGCTAAAAATGGAGCAATCATGCTCCCCCTTAAACTCAGCTCCCCCTAAACCTAGGGTTTCTAGCAATGGTAAGTTTAGTTTTCCAACTTCAACCCAAACTTCTCCCCCTTTGCCAAACATCAAAAAGAACCCATCAATATCCCAATTATTGGTTCTTTGAATTCCTAATGATTATAAACAATGTGTACGAGCCTCCATACACTTGTTTTCCATTATTTGAACCTATGTCAGCTGCTGGATACCCACACCAGTCCTGACCAGTCGACTGCCCCTGTTGGCAGTCGACTGATACTCTGATTTCTTAGTTTTCTGGCCAATTTCAGAATTGCGCCAGAAATTTCCACATCTCCAAAAATTCCCAAATTTCGTGGAGAACTTTATGGTACCCATACCTACTTGGAAAAAATACATTCCACAATGTATCTATCACCATTCCCATGTTTGACACAAAACCCAAAAAGTTTTCTATGAAAATTAAGGCAAACAAGGAGACAACCTCCCCCTTAACCTATGTCTTCTCCAAATTTTCATTTTAGCAAGGTCAAGTTCTACCCAACTTGACACTATAAACCCAAGTTAAGTTCTACCCAACCTAACTTCCAAGTTCTTCCCCCTTTGACACTATCAAAGAATTGACCCCAAGTAACCTTTCTCCAAGCGCCAAAAGAACTCAACACAACCTTAAACACTCTAGGAGTTTGCAAGCACATTTGCTAGGATATGCCCTATCCTAGAAAAATATGTTTTGATTAAGATTATCAAATGTGCTTGACTTTGGGTTAATTCTCTAATTTTCCCAAGGATGGACACTTTATAACAATTTTGACCTCAATTCATGATTCCTTGTGTTTGTCAATTCTAACCATCATCAATTTACACAAGGAATTGTCCTTAACTCTTTCTTTTCAATATCCTCAAATATACAAAGAAATCTCCTTCTTATCTCTTATCAGTCTTCCTTGAATTATCCATAATATCAACAAAGCCTTATCAAATCATGGGATAACACTTCATTCAAGGAATAAACATGAATTTTAAATCCAAACCATATCCCATAATCCAATTTTGCAATTTCTCACTGCCCAATATCCCCTTTTTGCTTACTCTCATGGACCAGTTGACTGCCCAAATGACAGTCGACTGCCAAAACTCACAGAGAGTTTCTGGGCTTGAGACCAGTCGACTGCCCCAGGGGCAGTCGACTGATACTTGATTTTTAGGTTTTTCAGCTCAATTTCAGAAATCCCTAAATAATTCTACAAATCTCCAAAAATTATGAAATTTCGTGGGGAGATTTGTGGGGTCAATGTCTACTTGGGAAAAAGTACGTTTCCAAACAAATGTACTCCGGATCCTAAGATTGGCACGAAACTCAACTTATCCCAAAGTGTATCATTGAAACTCATCCCAAAAGTCTCAATTGAGGTCTTTCCTTGATGTATCTTCTAATACTTGGTCACAATTCATTTCTATCACTGAATTACATGATATTTGCCTATTAAAACCTAATTTTGTCAATTATAACCTCATTTTCATCTTTTTCTCCTTAATTCCCTTTTGAATGTGCCAAAACCTAGGGTTAAGACTTACCCAAGTCATCCAACCCTTTTTAGCACAATTCACCTAATTTCCTAGGAGAGAAACTTTTGAGATCCATTTACCATGGACCCCAAAGGCTCCTAGAGCTCCCCCTTGAGCTCTGAGTCTTAGCCATCTCCCTAGGTGACTCAATCCACACTAAGCCAAACCGGTGTGCCACCGGTGATTCTTATCCTACAAAATGAACCTTCTTAACCATGGACACCTTGTCCGTGGTTAAGTCATCCTTTTTCCCTTTGGATGACACCCTCTTGCCATCCTTGGACTTATCCTGTTGGTGCAGAATGCACCCAAGTCAAACCTGTGTTTTGATAATGGCAACAGAGGTCAAAAGTTAAGTCTTACTTGTTTTCTAACAAGTTACTCTAGTGTGCAGGAAAAGTCCTAGCGAAGGACTGCTAGGCACTGGCGAAGGAATGCCAGGGTAAAAAGCCTAGCGAAGGACTGCTAGGCACTGGCGAAGGAATGCCAGAGTCAAAAGCCCTAGCGAAGGACTGCTAGGCGCCAGGCGAAGGACAGCCTGGGACTGAAGCACTAGCGAAGGAATGCTAGGCACCGGGCAAAGGGCAGCTCGACATCCAAGACCTGACAAAGGACCGTCAGGCAAAAGTCCAACCAGAGGAACGGTTGGCATCAGGTAAATTCTCCCGAGAGGAGTAGGTGAGGACGCGTTCCCCGTCGAGGGAACAGTAGGCGTCGGTTCGACCTAGGGCTCCATTTTGGAGACCAAAGTCAGAACCAAGACAGCTAAGGCTGTATAAACCAACCTTTTAATGTCTTGTTGTGTTTTAGACTAACCCTGGATGCAGGACCGAAGGAATGAGAGTCTGCAGCTCAGAGAGCCTCAAAGGAGTGAGGCAATAGTTGACTAGGGCGCTCGGAGTGTCCCGGGCGCCCCCAAGGTGAACACAAAACACACAAATCAGAAGCAAGCTTCGACAGTGCATCCTGCGGGCGCCCCCGTGCTCCCGGGCGCCCCCAATAACAAAGCATCGAAGCAGCCCCAGCGAAGCCTAAAGGATAAGTGTTTGACCTGGTGAACCCGGGCGCCCCGAGCGCTCCGGGCGCCCCGGTCAACATCTATCCTGAGAAGGAAGGGATCAGACTGTGACCGAGATCCAACCGGATCAAACGCCACGTGGGGGGCGCCCCCGACGTCCCGGGCGCCCCCAGGCCCTATATAAAGGGCCCTCGACCCCAGGCTTCAAGCATCAATTCACTCAACGTCTCAAAGCTCTTCTGCTCTCGCGCCTTGCTCCGGAAACCTTCCAACTCGAGCCGACGACGTCCCGCTGCTCCGAAAAAGTCGATCTACTCCGGACGTCGGTAAAGAAGAGCGTGTTTTTTTATTTACTGCACTTATTTTGTAATCAAATTTTGTAAACTATTTGCGCCGTATATAGAATTGCCCAAAGTAAACGGTCAACGACCGTGGGCCTTGGAGTAGGAGTTGACACAGGCTCCGAACCAAGTAAAATCGACTGTGTCTCTGTGTTGTGACTTTTAATTTCCGCTGCGTACTTGCTCTAAGTTTTCCGAAAAACGATTTCCGATATTCAACCCCCTCTATCGGTTTTCTCGATCCAACAAGTGGTATCAGAGCGGGGAAGTTCAAACTTGGTGCAACCACCAGTTTGAAAATTTTTCGGATTTTTTTTCTCATTCGATTTTTTTTAACCAAATTTTTTTTTAATATTTTATTATCCTTATCCCGCACTACTAATCCAAGACCAAGTCTTGGGATATTTTTTTGTTAGTTTTCTTTTACAGATCAAATGGCCATACAAGAGGGATTCAGCACCGCCAGACCTCCACTTTTCAGTGGAGAAGACTTTTCTTACTGGAAAAGTCGAATGGAGGTCCACTTGAAAACTCAGGTGGACATGTGGATCATCATCCAGTCCGGACTGGAGATACCCAAAAATGCTGATGGACTTCCTCAAAGCTACACAGAGTGGGACACCGCTCTGAAACAAAAAATCGAAGCCGACGCTAAAGCGACTCAGACTCTTCAATGCGGATTGACGAAAGAGGAGCTGAACCGCGTGGGCCCCTTCAACAGTGCCAAGGAGCTGTGGGCAAAATTGATCGAGCTGCACGAAGGAACATCAGATACTCGGATCAGTAAGAGGGATCTGCTCCTGAACAAACTCTACACCATCAAGATGGCCGACAACGAAACAGCAGCCCAGCTCCACGAACGAATCCAAGAGTTGATGAACGGTCTTCACACTATAGGTCACAAGGTTGAAAACCGTGACTTAATAAGGTATGCCTTAAACGCTTTCCCTAGAAACACCTTGTGGGCATCTATGGTAGATGCATACAAGGTCTCAAGGGATCTTTCAAAAATAAAATTAGACGAATTGTTTTCTGAACTAGAACTGCACGAACAAACTAACACCAATATGGTCGAGAAAGGTATTGCTTTCGTTGCAGGTAAAACTGGAAGGACAACAAAGAAGAAGCCTGAACCTGAACCCGAGTCTAACTCAGACTCAGACTCAGAAGATGAAGAAGGAGATCAAACTAAGCTGGTCCGACTAGCCCGAAGCTACTACAAGGAGCTGAAGAACCGAACCAACAAACGGAAAATCAGCCGAAGAAAGGATGAACCAGCTGAACCCACGAATGGCAAAAACAAGCCCAACGTAACCTGCTACGAGTGCAAGAAGAAGGGCCACTACAAGACAGAATGTCCAAACTTAAAGGAAATCAAAAAGACAAGAAGAAAGAAAGCGCTCCAAGCAACCTGGGACGAATCTTCCTCAGAAGAAGAAGAAGAAGCACCCCAATCAAACCTACTAGCTCTGACCGCCTCAGAAAAAGTCGAGACTGAGTCAGAATCAGAACAGGACGACGGCGAGCTGACCTTTACAGAAGACGGCGAAATTAAGGTAACTGGTTTCAATAGATGTCAATTAAGTGAACTAATTTCATATCTTTCTCGAGATTTGGCAAAAGCCAAACTCCGAGTCGAATCCCTCCGACAGGAAGTAAAACTCCTGAAAGAGGGAGCTGACTCTAAACCCTTAACCGAGAAGGTTCAGGAAGGAACTCCTACTCAAGTTGAAAAACTTGAAAAGGAGAACTCCTCCCTGAAAACTCAGGTTAAGGATCTTAGATCAGCTTTAGAACGATTTACATCTGGTTCCAAGGGTCTTGACATGATTCTTGGAAAACAGAAATCAGTTCTAAATCGATCCGGACTTGGCTATAGAACCAAATCCCGGCAAAGATCTTACTTTGCTGTACTGAATCAGTCCAGAGGTAAAATTCAGGCATGGGTACCTAAACTATACCTGAACAAACCAACTGGATCAAATCAGTATTGGATCCCCAAGGACAAGATTCACATCTTGCCTAACCATCACCGTGGCTTTAGTCCAGGGGGAGCCAAACTAAAAACTATATTCATTGTTAGATAAAATTTTTTTATTCTTGATTGCAATTGCTTGATTGATTGTTTATTTAAATTTCTGCAATTTACCATGCTTAGGCTTAGGAATAGTTAGTATAAGGACCAAACACACTTAACTGAAACTTGACAACATAGTATTGGGTGGAGGTGAGATGATAGTACGTTAGGGAAGCCAATTTGGCGGAACTAGCCGAAGCTACCGATCCAAGACCCAAACTAGTTAGACCAGAAATTTTTCAAAAAATAATTTTGAAAATGAAATTTCATTAAAAGGCTTTGTCAAGGAAAGGGTGGATGATCCCATAAGGCTACGGCCAAAGAAGGCCTAGTGCCTCGCCAAGACCTGGAAGCCAATTTTTGAAATTCAAATTCAAATTATTTTTTGTCAAATTCGAATCTAACACAAAACTTTAGTTATTTGTAGATTTAAATATCTTTTCAAAATTAATTAAGTTTTCAAAAATTTAATTGTTTTCAAAATTAATTTAATTGTTTTCAAAATTAATTAAGTCTTCAAAATAAAACATGCTTTTCAAAATAATCTTAACTATCAAAACCTGTCTCACGAAACCTATAAGGCTAACGTGATTGAAAACCCTAGATTTGGGTGAGACAGACTAGGCAGTGAAACTCAATTTAAGCTATTCCTGACTCTAATTGGATCCAAATCAAGAAAACTCTTTATGTGTAGGAACATAAAGATTTGGACCAATGGATGTTAGATAGCGGTTGCTCCAGACACATGACTGGAGATAAATTGAAGTTCACCAAGCTCAAGTTCAAAAACCTAGGCTCAGTGGCATTTGGCAATAATGCTACACTCAAGGTAATTGGGTCAGGTAATATTGAACTTAAATCCGATTTCATTATTAAGAAAGTTCTATTGGTTGAAAACTTTAATTTTAACTTGCTTAGCATAAGTCAGTTATGTGATTCTGGTTATATAGTGACTTTCAACAATTCTAACTGCCTGATTAGAAATGTACAAGACTCAGAAATCATGCTTAAGGGCACTAGGAAAAACAATGTATACACTATAAACCTTCCCCTTGTACCCAAATGTATGTTAACACAATTAGAACAATCAAACCTCTGGCATAGGTGATAGGTCATACCAATCTGAGAACTATCTCAAAAATTACACAACTTGGCTTAATCAAAGGTATCCCCAAAATTAAAAATAATGAAAACCTAATATGTGAATCATGTAATCAAGGTAAACAAACCAAATCCAATCACAAACTAACCCAATCTGATTTAACTCAAACTACACTTGAGCTCCTACACCTTGACCTATTTGATTCACATGGAGCCAAGTCACTAAGCGGGAACCGATACTGCTTAGTAATAGTTGATGATTACTCTAGGTTTACCTGGGTTAGGTTTCTAAAAACTAAAGATGAAACCCTAAACCTATTTAATGAATTCTGTAAACTAATTGAAAATCAAAACGACACTAAAATTAAAAGACTTAGGAGTGATCACGGGGGAGAGTTTGAAAATCAACGATTCGAGGAATTCTGTAAGGTAAATGGGTACTTACATGAATTTTCATGTCCTAGAACCCCCCAACAAAATGGGATAGTCGAGCGAAGGAATAGAACATTACAAGAAGCCGCTAGGGCTATGCTCAACGAATTTAATCTAGCAAACCAATTTTGGGCAGAAGCGATTAGTACGGCTTGTTATATCCAAAATAGGGTTTTGATTAACAAGCGACACAACAAAACCCCCTATGAACTGTTCTACCATAGACTCCCAAACCTACACTACCTAAGGGTCATTGGATGCAAAGTCCATATTCTAAACACCAAAGACTATTTAGGAAAATTTCAGTCCAAGTCAAACCCAGGTATCTTCCTAGGATACTCAACCACAAGTAGAGCCTATAGAGTTTACAACAAACAAACTAAGAAAATTGAAGAAACAACAAACTTAATTTTTGATGAAGAAATCAACTCAACATCTAATAATCCAGATTTAACTTCATCAAACTCTGACCAAGAAAATAATGAACATACTATTGAACCCTTAATTGAACCCTTAAACGAACTAACCATTGAACCAATTAATGAGTCAACTAAACCAAGTATCGAACCAACAAATGAACCAGCCCAAAGAGTCGAATCAAATAGTGAACCAACCCGACCAGCCGGACCTGAGGCTGAACCAAGCTCTAGAAGAACCAAGAAACCCAGACTCAGTCACCCAACCGATCAAATTGTGGGTGATCCAACTCTAGGAGTCAGGACTAGATCCTCCTATAGAAACCTTAGTCAAATAGCTATGATATCGAAAATAGAACCTAAAACTATAGATGAAGCTCTACCTGATCCTGATTGGATCATAGCTATGCAAGAAGAGTTAGCCCAATTTGAGAGGAACCAAGTCTGGGAACTAGTGCCTAAACCTGAGAGCAAATCCGTCATTGACACTAAGTGGGTCTTTAGGAATAAGTTGAATGATCAAGGAGAAATAGTCAGAAATAAAGCCCGCTTAGTAGCAAAGGGTTTTAGCCAAGTAGAGGGATTAGACTACGATGAAACATATGCCCCAGTAGCTAGACTTGAGTCCATTAGAATGTTGTTAGCCTTTGCATCCCATAAAGGATTTAAATTATATCAAATGGATGTAAAGTCAGCCTTTTTAAATGGATTCATTAAAGAAGAAGTTTATGTAGGACAACCCCCAGGGTTTGAGGACTTAGACAAACCTAACCACGTTTACAAACTAACCAAAGCATTATATGGGCTAAAACAAGCACCTAGGGCCTGGTATGAACAGTTATCAACCTATTTAACTTCTAAAGAATTTAAACAAGACCAAATTGACTCAACTTTATTTATTAAAACCCTAGGAAAAGATATATTTATTGCCCAAATTTACGTAGATGACATAATCTTTGGATCCACCAACACAAACTTCCTAAAAGAGTTTGTCAAAATAATGGAAAATGAATTTGAAATGAGCTTAGTTGGTGAGCTTAACTTTTTCCTAGGCTTACAAATTAAACAAACTAGGGATGGTAACTACGTTCATCAATTCAAATATGCTAAAGAGTTAATAAAGAAATTTAAAATGGATAACTCTAAAAGCATAAGTACCCCCATGGCCACTAATGTAAAAATAGATAGTGACCCTGATGGTAAACTAGTGGACCTTAAACTCTATAGGAGTATGATAGGTAGCCTACTATACCTTACAGCCAGCAGACCTGATATTCTTTTTGTTGTAGGGATGTGTGCTAGATACCAAACCTGTGCTAAGGAAACGCACTTAGCAGCCCTAAAAAGAATACTAAGATATGTAAAGGGCACCCTAAATGTAGGGATTTGGTATCCTAGGACCTCAACTTTTGATTTGACAGGATACTCAGATTCTGACTATGTTGGCTGTAAATTAGATAGAAAGAGCACAAGTGGAAGCTGCCAACTGTTAGGTCAGAGTCTAGTTAGTTGGTGCAGCAGAAAACAACACTGTGTAGCTCTATCCACAACTGAAGCTGAGTATGTGGCCTTAGGAGAGTGTGTTGCTCAACTGTTATGGATGATGCACACACTTAAGGACTTCCAGCTCAACTACACACAAACTCAAGTATTTATTGACAATATAAGTTCAATTAATTTAACTAAGAACCCAATCCAACATTCCAGAACCAAACATATATAAGTCAAACATCATTTTGTAAGAGACCATGTAGCAAGGGTGAAATAGTACTTAAGCATATTGACTCTAAATCCAACTTAGCTGATATATTCACAAAACCCTTACTTGAATCTGAGTTCAGTTCACTAAGAAGGCAGTTAGGATTGTGCTCAGTAGAATAGATTAAATCTATTTTTGTATTCTCGTACTACTCTACTTGATTTAAAAATTTGTTTCTAAAAATAGAATTTGAAAAACTGTTTTATTTAATTTCAAAATCAGTTTTCATTTTCGACTTAGTTTTATTTTTTTTAAACTACCCCCTTTCAAAACTAGGGCTTTTTCGAAAATGGACTTAGCCTAGGCCCTAACCCTAGAACTGCATGCACCTATAGACTTAGAAGCCAGCATCTCACAAGCACCTTAGGGTACTTTTGATTGATAACCTAGAAAGGGTTGAGATGCTTAGGTCTTTGCCTTAATTCAAGATGCTTTAAGTCAGTGCATCTGCAGTAATTGGGGCACTAAATACAACTTACACAGCAATCAAGTTAAGTGTCAAGTCTAGAAAATCTAACTTGAACAGAAACACTTAACTTGACTAACTCTAGTAAAAACTACTGTTTATAACAGTTAGTAAGTAGCTAATTGGGTTAGACAGGTCCCTACAGAGAAAATTGACTGATTTGGTTTAAATCCTATTATGAATTGGTTTAGTACAGCAAAATCTTACTTATTTCCTTTATGCAATCTTATTTCTGCTGTATTTATCTGTTTTGATATATGGCAAAGGGGGAGAGATAGGAAAGGAGAGAGTAAAATTAATTCTTTTTAACTCTATCCTTTATTCAAAAAGTTCAAAAATTTTCTTATCCTTTATTCAAAAATTTTCAAAAATACTTAAGCTTTTCAAAATTGACTAAAGTACTTAAGTTCTTAAAGCTTTCAAAATTTTTACTTAAGCTTTCAAAATTTTGCTAAGTACTCAAGCCTTTCAAAATTGTCTTACTTAAGCTTGTCAAAAAAATTTTCTATAAGTACTTTAAGCTTAAGTTGTTCAAAACTGTATAAGTACAATGTTACTAAGTACTTAGGTTTTTCAAATTTATTAAGTACTTAAGTTTTCCAAATGTACTAAAGTGTTTCAAATCTTACTAAGTACTTAAGCTTTTCAAATCTTACTAAGTACTTAAGCTTTTTAAATCCTACTAAGTACTTAAGCTAACACTTTCAAAACTTTTGAGTACCTTAAAACTTAAGGCTTCAAACTTTTTAAGTACTCTAAAATCATGCTTCAAAAACTCTCCTATGTACTTTTAACTTAAGTTATTAAAAGATTGCTAAGTACCTAAAAGTTAAGTTTTCAAAGTACAAGTAAAGTTTTTTTAACCCCACGAATTTTTGAAAAATCTAGGGGGAGATTCCTTCCAGGGGGAGGGAACAAAATTTAACCTTTTCATGCTTGCTTAAACTTAACTTTTTGAACTAGGGTTGCCATAAATCAAAAAGGGGGAGATTGTTGGTGCAGAATGCACCCAAGTCAAACCTGTGTTTTGATAATGGCAACAGAGGTCAAAAGTTAAGTCTTACTTGTTTTCTAACAAGTTACTCTAGTGTGCAGGAAAAGTCCTAGCGAAGGACTGCTAGGCATTGGCGAAGGAATGCAAGGGTAAAAATCCCTAGCGAAGGACTGCTAGGCACTGGCGAAGGAATGCCAGAGTCAAAAGCCCTAGCGAAGGACTGCTAGGCGCCAAGCGAAGGACAGCCTGGGACTGAAGCACTAGCGAAGGAATGCTAGGCACCAGGCAAAGGGCAGCTCGGCATCCAAGACCTGACAAAGGACTATCAGGCAAAAGTCCAACCAGAGGAACGGTTGGCATCAGGTAAATTCTCTCAAGAGGAGTAGGTGAGGACGTGTTCCCCGTCGAGGGAACAATAGGCGTCGGTTCGACCTAGGGCTCCATTTTGAAGACCAAAGTCAGAACCAAGACAGCTAAGGCTGTATAAACCAACCTTTTAATGTCTTGTTGTGTTTTGGACTAACCCTTGATGCAGGACCGAAGGAATGAGAGTCTGCAGCTCAGAGAGCCTTAAAGGAGTGAGGCAATAGCTGACTAGGGCGCCCGGAGTGTCCCGGGCGCCCCCAAGGTGAACACAAAACACACAAATCAGAAGCAAGCTTCGACAGTGCATCCTGCGGGCGCCCCCGTGCTCCCGGGCGCCCCCAATAACAAAGCATCGAAGCAGCCCCAGCGAAGCCTAAAGGATAAGTGTTTGACCCGGTCAACCCGGCCGCCCCGAGCGCTCCGGGCGCCCCGATCAACATCTATCCCGAGAAGGAAGGGATCAGACTGTGACCGAGATCCAACCAGATCAAACGCCACGTGGGGGGCGCCCCCGACGTCCCGGGCGCCCCCAGGCCCTATATAAAGGGCCCTCGACCCCAGGCTTCAAGCATCAATTCACTCAACGTCTCAAAGCTCTTCTGCTCTCGCGCCTTGCTCCGGAAACCTTCCAACTCGAGCCGATGACGTCCCGCTGCTCCGAAAAAGTCGATCTACTCCGGACGTTGGTAAAGAAGAGCGTGTTTTTTTTATTTACTGCACTTATTTTGTAATCAAATTTTGTAAACTATTTGCGCCGTATATAGAATTGACCAAAGTAAACGGTCAACGACCGTGGGCCTTGGAGTAAGAGTCGACACAGGCTCCGAACCAAGTAAAATCGACTGTGTCTCTGTGTTGTGACTTTTAATTTCCACTGCGTACTTGCTCTAAGTTTTCCGAAAAATGATTTCCGATATTCACCCCCCCCTCTATCGGTTTTCTCGATCCAACATATCCTCCTTGCCATTATATGCTTCCCCAGCATATTTCTTTTCATTTTCCTTGGAGGTCTTAGACCGGTATCCCAAACCCGATCTATCATAGTTGGATTTTAAACTACCCAACACCATGTCTAAGCCCTTAGATCCAACCGTGAATCTTTCTAGGGCCTTTTCTAATGTATCAAGCCTTGCCCTTAAGGCTTGATTTTCCCTTTCTAGAGTTCTAACCCTAGAACCCATATGTCCACCTTGAACATTCCTAGGCCTAACCTCCTTTCTAGTCACATTCCTTCCCTTCTTGGGATTAGTGTCATGATCCTTAGATACGAAGGTCCTAGGTCTATCATGATGCATGCTTTCTTATATTTTTGGTCCACCTTGTTACTCCTAGTCCTATCATTGTATCTAAATCCAAAGTTATGCACCATTAAGCATTTTTCATTAAAACTAGCATGCATGGAGAGATGATTTGTCCTATTTTTAACATTCATGGAGGAACTAGAATTTGAGTTGCATTTAAATCTAGAGTTAGGGATTATCTCCCTTACCCTTGTAGTCCCTCCTTGATGTGATCTTTGCTTCTTCTTTTCCTCCTTCTCCCATCTTCTCAGATGCTCCATTTTCTTTAATTCTCCTTTTCTAGGGCACTTGGTGTGGTAGTGCCCTAGCTCTCCACACGTGAAGCATCGGATTTTCTTTTTCTTTTCTTGAGCTCCTCCATTCATACAACTCATGTTAGATTTAAAAGAACTTGAAATGAGTGTAGATTTTACCTCCTTTTTACCTTTCGGGCACTTGCCCTTGTAGTGCCCCTTTTCATTACACCCAAAGCATGTGATATGGTACTTGGCTCTTGCTTTGGTGGAGGTTGGAGCTTCTTCTTCATCCTTTGATGATGTGGATGCCTCATCTTGATCTGGTATAGATGAAGGTCTCTCCTCCCCTTCAATCCTTGAAATCGATACCTCCTCTTGGGCTATTGAGTTCACTTCCTCGGGTTCTTCCACTACTTGACCTCGTGTAGGGTTTTTATGAAATTCTTCTACTTTGATCCACAATTCATGTGCATTTTTGTATACACCTACACCATTCAAAACATTAGTAGGCAAAGTATTAAGCAATATGTCAATTACCTTGTTATTCACCTTGGATTGATTTTCTTGTTCTTGATTCCAATATCTAGGTCTAAGCCTCTTCCAGTGCTTATCCTTTGGAATCTCGAAGGGCTCTTCAAGCGCAATCTGAAGGTCCCACTCCATTCGGAACCACGTCTCCATCCGTGACTTCCAATACCCGAAATCTTCGTGGTCATAGGCCAGCGGAGTGTAGATGTCGTCCCCGAATTTGTCTTCCATGTTCTTCCCTCTGCTTTTGCTCTTCTTGGCGGTTAGTCCAATCACGAGCGGTCCTTCGCTTTGATACCAATTGATAGATCGACGACGTCCGCTAGAGGGGGGGTGAATAGCGATTTTCATTGTTCTCTACAAAATTGTTAGCGCAGCGGAAATACAAATAAAAAATAAACTAATAATAGAGAACAATGCTAACAAACCAGGTTTACTTGGTATCCACCCCGGACGGGTGACTAATCCAAGAATCTGTCGGTGGATCAATCCTCGGAAAACCTCCGGCTAACTCTGTCGCTCCTTGTGGGTGGAGAAACCTCGCCACAATCTCAAGGAAACCTCTGAGCACAAAGACTACTATCTTGCCTTTAACCAAGACAAGATTCATCAAGCATCTCATCCATCACGAAGTCCTCTTTAAATAGGACTCGGGTTGAAACCCTCGCCACCAGTCGACTGCTCCCAGGGTAGTCGACTGATGCCACTGAAATTCGACCGTTGCACCCCAACGTTCGAATTCTCAGCCAACTCATCAACCACCTACCAATCGACTGCTCCCAGAGGAGTCGACTGGTCCCAAGATGAAACTCTTCCTGAGTACATTCACTTTGCACTCGAACCCTCACGACTCGACTGACTCCTCCTCCGCAGCCTCGAGTATTGCCTTCGCACCCTCTTCATCTTCGGCTCCCGTCCCTCGGATGCACGCAAGCCTCCAGCTTGCCTCCATGCCACTTCACGCATGCCTCGATGTTCGCACCCATCAGCTCATCGTCCCTACTCTCTAAAGTCCCTCGGGTGCATACAAGCCTCTAGCTTGTCTCCATGCCACCCTTTACCGTACCGAGGCCGTCCAGTCAAGTCCATATGTGTAACCTGTACATCCTGCACACTCAACATACACATATGAGATAACAAGGGTAAACCTAACTTAAACCCTTTTCTCAAACATCAAAACACTTGGTCACTCCAGACCACCGATTGCCTCAACAGTTTTTACTTGGGTTAGTCAAGTTAAGTAGTCTAATCAAGATAGTCTTTCTAAGCTTGAATACTTAACTTTTTTTTTGATTTACAAGGGGTATCCAGGCTTGCACCCGACTAATCCGCTTGGCTGACCAGCCCTGCCCTGCAACCTTCAACGAGAGTCCCCATCGCTCAATGAGGGTAAATCGCGGGACGAAGACATGTGGCGATTTCACCACTGATGATATCGGTACCCGATGGCCCGACCACGCAGCAGTCTGTGGCGATTTCTTCCGTCAGCATACTGCACGCTCTACCAGGGAGGAATCGAACCTGGGAAGTGAGGGATCACCCAAGTGAGCCATTTCCAACTGTGCCATGCCCACGGGGGCAATACATAACTTGATTGATGTTCAAATGTATTTATCGCCCCAACTGCTCTTGATGCATTGACTTAAAGCATCTTGAGTCAAGGCATAGTCCTAAGTATCTCAACCCAATCTAGGTTATCAATTAAAGTACCCTAATGTGCTTGTGAGATGTTGGCTTCTAGATCTATAGGAACATGCAATTCTAGGGTTAAGTCCTAAGCTAAGTCCATTGCGTAGAAAAACCCTAGTTTTGAAGGGGATAATTTTTCAAAAAAACTAAGTCGGAAAAAACATTTTAAAATTCAAAACTTAGTCGGAAAAATATGATTAAAAAAATATAATTTTTCTTAAGAAAAAATTTTAAAACAAAGAACAGTGTTAAAAAAATAGTCCTATTCTACAAAGCACATTCCTAACTACCTTCTTAGTGAACTAAAATCAGATTCAGGAAGTGATTTAGTGAAAATATCAGGTAGGTTAGATTTTGAGTCTACATGTGTAAGTACGATTTCACCCCTAGCTACGTGATCCCTAACAAAGTGGTGTCTGACTTCTATATGCTTAGTTCTGGAATAATGAATAGGATTTTTGGTAAGATTGATTGAACTTATATTGTCAACAAATACCTTAGTCTGGGTGTAGTCTAGGTTGAAGTCCTTAAGGGTATGCACCATCCATAAAAGTTGGGCTACACATTCCCTTAGGGCAATATATTCTACTTCAGTTGTGGATAAGGCAACACAATGTTGCTTTCTACTACAACAGCTAACTAGACTTTGTCCTAGTAACTGACAGCTCCCACTCGTACTTTTTCTAACTAATTTACACCCTGCATAATCTGAGTCAAAAAATCCTAACAATTCATAATTGGACGTCCTAGGGTACCAAATACCTACATTTATTGTGCCCTTAATATATCTAAGGATCCTTTTAACTGCAGTTAAGTGGGACTCCTTAGCACAAGTTTGACACCTGGCACAAATACCTACTGTAAACAGTGTATCAGGTCTATTAGCAGTTAGGTAAAGCAAACTTCCTATAATACATTTATAATGTTTTAAGTCAATTGGCTTACCTTCAGGATCGTTATCTATTTTGGCATTTATGGCCATAGGAATACTTAAATTCTTTGAATTATCCATTTTAAATTTCTTAATTAATTCTCCTACTAGACTCATTTCAAATTCATTTTCCATAATTTTAATAAAGTCTTTTGTGAAGTTAGTGTTGGTTGATCCAAAAATTATATCATCTACGTAAACTTGGGCTATAAAAATATCTTTTTCTAAAGTCTTAACAAATAAGTTTGAGTCAATTTGACCTTGGTTAAAATCTTTAGAAATTAGATACATGGATAATCTTTCATACCAAACCCTAGGTGCCTGTTTTAATCCGTAAAGGGCTTTCCTATGTTTGAATACATAATTAGGGTAGTCAAGATCCTCAAAGCCTGGGGGTTGTCCTACATAAACTTTCTCTTTTATAAAACCATTTAGGAAGGCAGACTTGACATGCATTTGGTATAATTTAAATCCCTTATAAGCTGCAAAGGCTAGTAGTATCCTAAATGACTCAAGTCTAGCAATAGGGGCATAGGTTTCATCATAGTCTAACTCCTCAAACTTGACTAAATCCTTTAGCTACTAAGCAGGCTTTGCTTCTTACTATTTCACCTTGGTCGTTCAACTTATTCCTAAATACCCACTTAGTGTCTATTATATGTAGGATCTATGCCGTCGATAGAGGGGGGTGAATATCGACTTGTAATTTCATTGGAGCTTTGAAATTCGTTCGTTCATTCTAATCAGAGAGTTAGTAGCAGCGGAAATAATAATGAACGAAAATAAAAGACACTCGTACACGCATGATTTACTTGGTTCCCAACCCCCCAGGGTTAGTACATCCAAGGCGTAATCACGGGTAGCGCCTGTACACTAGTGGTATCCTTTCTGGAATTTCCAGAGGCGGAGAAACCCATCTTACAGTTGAGTTACAAGCACAAAAGATATAACTGAAAATGCGAATTTGTAAACTTAAAGCAAACAAAACAAAAGTTGATCCGTCCAATCTGGAAGTCCGAAGTGTGCCGCACTTACTCTTGGAGCCTCCTTGGTCGCAGAGCTTCGACTTCAGCACTTTTTCTTTGCTCAGAATGACTTAGCAGATGAGTGATGTTCTGCCTTGAGGGGTCGAAGCCCCTTTTATAGTATCATCCAGGACGCCCTAGAGCCTCTGAGACGCCTCTATATGGTCAAAAATCCATCCATAATCGCGAACTTCGTGATGCTGATAAGATCAACCTATCCAGGACGTCTGGGACCATCCAGGGCACTTGGTACTGTCCAGGGCGCTTGGGACCATCCCAGGTGCCTAGGAGCCCAATCTGGGACACCCTGGATGTCTAGGGAGCCTGTATTGATACAGGCGCCCTAGATGACCTTCCAGGCAGCTTTTTCTCCTGCGTTTGCTTTCCTATCTTGCCTCCAACTCAAGGTACCTACAAGACAACAAACACAAGACAAATATGCAAATAATCTTAGCCTTAAAGATTGGTTCTAACTTTGGATTTCTCTAGAAACCCTAGGTCGAACCGACGCCTAATGTTCCCTCTTTCGGGGAATGCGTCCTCGCCTACACCTCTCAGGAGAAGTTACCTTTTGTCAACCGGCTCCTCCGATTGAACTTTTGCCTGATCATCCGGATCAGGACTTCGATGCCCAGTCCATGACCAGGACTTATTGCCCAACCCTCGGTCAGGTCTTCGGTGCCCAGGCCACAACCAAGACTTATTGCCCAACACTTGGTCAGGTCTTTGGTGCCCAGTCCACGACCAGAACTTATTACCCAACCCTCGGTCAGGTCTTCGGTGGACAGTCCACGACCAGGACTTATTGCCCAATTCCTCAAACCAGGACTTCGTTCCCAACCCTCGGTCAGGTCTTAGGTGCCCAGCCCTCGTCCAGGACTTAGTGCCCAATTCTGCGAACCAGGACTTCGTGCCCAACCCTCGGTCAGGTCTTAGGTTAACTAGGACTTTGCTTCACCTTGGTAAAGACTTCTTTTGCTAGTCATATTAATCCTGACTAGACTTCTCTTCTGCCAAACATCAAGTCCTGTTTAGCTCACTCTTTGGTCTAACTGACCAATCCTGGGTTTTCTGCTAAACATCAGATCCTGTTTAGCTAACCCTTGTTCTAACTGATCAAACCTCAGTATATTAACCAGATTAAATCTAGGTTTAATCATCTTGCCAAACATCAGGTCCTGTTTGGCTAACCCTTGGTCACCTTAACCAACCTTGGGTTATGGTTCACTTTGCCAAACTTCATATCCTGTTTGGCTAAACCTTTGTCAACCTGATCAATCCTGGGTTAACCCTACCAAACATAAGGTCCTGTTTGGTATAACCCTTGATCACTTTGACTAACCCTTACCTTGTCTAACACATATTGTTAATAACTTAAGTATATTGTTAAACATCGAAACACTTAGAGGAAGACATCATTGATGCATCTTGCACCAACAATCTCCCCCATTTTGATGTTTGACAATATCTTAAGTTAGATTCGGTCTAAGGGTTAAATCTAGGTTTAATCCTTTGGGAGAAATAAAAAAAAATCTAACTTAAGCTCTTCTCTCCCCTTTGTCACACATCAAAAAAAATACAAAAAAAACTTGCGCCAACAATGAAAATTTTTGAAAAATATAACTTATGCGTTTTTCCCATTTGAGATAATTTCTCTCCTCCTTCTGAAAATACTTATAATTTTGAAAAAAATTGATTTTCAAAATTCTTCCCCCCCCCCTTTTTTTGAAAAACTGAGTACTTTTTTTATAACGTATAAAGTAAACACCAAGTACTTCAATTGCACCAACAATTTTGAAAAGAATATATATATGTTTAAAAAAAATTGAACTTCCCTACATTTGACAGCCATCCTAGGAATCTTGTTGACCACAAGAAAATTCCTATGTGTCTTAGGGATTTTCCATTTATATTTAGAGAAATACTCACTTTCTTGATTTAGTTTTTTTTCCAGTCTGACACAATCATAGGAAACCTTGTTGACTACAAGAACTTTTCCTAAGTGTCCTGGAAAATTTTCCAAACTCAAGATGAGATGAATTTTTAAAGACTTTGTTTAAAAGATGGAAAGATGTTCACAAAATAATTTTTAAGACTGAGAATATTATAAAAATGATTTTGAAAAGATAGTGCTTTAAAAAGAGAATATTATATTTTCAAGATGATTTTGAAAAGCTGGTGTATGAAAATATAATAATTTTGATAATTTTGATAGTTATTTTAATTTGACCTCCCCCTAAACTTGACACAGTCCTAGGCAATTTGTTGACTACAAGTGATCTTCCTCTGAATCTTAGGGTTTGATTCAAACGAAAAAAATTATCTAATAATTTTTTTAAAAACAACTGTCAGAAAATAGAATCAATTTCTTTTGAGTAGAATTCCCCCTAAATCTGACACGATCATAGGAATCCATGAAGATCATATAGGATATTCCCTACGTATCTTTAGAGTCCATCCAAATCAAAAGAATAATTAGCACATTTTTGAAATAAGTTTTGAAATAATATTATAGTTTTCAAGGATAATTTTTAAAAAACTGTTTTGAATGATATAATATGTTTTTGAAACATTTTTCAAAAACGTATTTTGAAAAGCATAAATCATTTTAAAAAATTTGAATTTTCCAAAAGACTAATTTTTAAAATGATGTTTTTGAAAAGCATAATTTTGAAAAAAAGCCTCCCCCTGAACTTGACACCGTCTGACTACCCTTGTTAACTACAAGGACATCTACCTAAGTGTCTTAAGGGACTCTAGTGTTGACCTAAAAGGTTTGTGTCTAATTGTGTAGGTCAAACAATTTTCCAAAAGATATAAGATTTTTGAAAAAGTATTTATAGATAAGCAAGCATTAAATTCATTAAAATATTATTATGTTTAATCAACTATTTTGAAAATATATTTTTGCAAAATATGCTAAAGATTTTGAAAATATTTTGAAAAACATTTGTCAATTAATTAATCCTTAACATCTCACCCATTCTAAGTGTCGTAGTATAAGTAAGCATGGCTGCCTTATGAGTGTATTGTGAGATGCTTGAATAATTTTTCTCAATTTATTTATAGACTGGTTGACCTTGAGTTAGATTCGAGTTTAATCAATTTGTAATTTAAAAGTAGATTTCAATAATCGGCTTCCAGGTCTTGGCAAGGCACAGAGGCCTTCTTTGGTCATAGCCTTATTGGATCATCAACCATTTTATTAGACAAAGTCTTTTAAAGAAATAATACCTTTATTTTACTCTTTGAAAAACTCTAGTTTAACTAGTCTATGATGTGGCGAGGTAGCTTCGGCTAGTTTCACTTAGCTAGGCCAAGCTTCCCTAACATACTATCATATCGCCCCACCCTGGTACTAGGTTAGGCAAGTATTAACCAACCTTTTCCTATCTATCCATTCTAAATCATGCAGAAAATTAAACATGAATGACATGATAGATATTTTAAAAAATGAGCAGATGCATAAACATGATATTTATGCATGATTCAATCAAGTCAAGACATTTTAATTAAGATTCTAATAATGTATCAAATTCTCGATTTAATATATACCGTGTGAACCCGTGAATATGTCAACCCACTTTGACATATTTGTTGTTATTTAGTTGGAGATTTCAGTTGGGTAAGATTTATTTAATTTCATACCTTAAAGTAATTAATTAGAATTTTAGTTCATGAATTGTTAAATAATTTAAGATTAAAAATATTACGAATTAAGTAGGATTAAAATTATTAGGGTAAAAAAATTGTTAGGAGTTAATCATAGTTAAATTAATTAACGATTAATTAGAGTTAGATTATTAAGAATTAATTAGAGTTAAATTAATTAAGAATTAATTAGAGTTACATTATTTAAGAATTAATTAGAGTTAAATTATTTAAGAATTAATTAAAGTTAAATTATTTATGAATTAATTAGAGTTAATTAATTAAGAATTAATTAGAGTTAAATTATTTAATAATTAATTAGAGTTAAATTATTTAAGAATTAATTAAGGTTTAAGAATTAATTTAAGTTTTTATGAATTAATTAGGATTTAAGTTATTTAAATTTAAGATTAATATGAATTTAAGTTATTTAATTTAGTTTGAATTTTAGGTTATTAAGATTTAATTTGAATTTAAGTTGTTAAGATTTAGGGTTTAAGATTTCGGGGTTAAATGGTAATTGAGGGTCTAATTGCATCATTTTCGTTAATTCAAAGAATTCTGATTCCTTAACTACTATTTCTTTTGTTCTTAAGCTTTCAAATCTATTTAATACTTTTGTCTTATTTGAATTTTTGTTAGCCTTGATAATTATATCCTTAATTTTGTTGAATTCATCTTCATCTTCATAATCATATTCTCCTTCTTTATTTTCAGAGTTATTAATGAAAATTGTATCATTATCTCTAAAGTAGGTAGAGTAATTTTCAGTATTAATTAATGTTATGTGATGATTATCTTCAAAATTGATAGAATTATTAATCAATGTTGCATAATTATCTTCAGCATTATCATGAATAGTTAAGGGTTGACAATTATTTTTAGAAATATTTAGATTATCAGAATTGACAGTAATATTATTAATTAAGTTATTATCCTTGTTAAAATTAATAATTGTAATATTATTATTTTTAACATTTTCCGAATTATCAGTAACATTATTATCCTTAACATTATAAGAATTCTAAGTAACATTATTATCCTTAACATTTTCAGAATAATTATTAATTTTGAAAATTTTAGTATTAAGTTAAAAATTAAGGAATTTATATTCATTATTTAATATTATTCACATTTGATAAATTGTCTTGTAATAATTTAAGTGGTTATACAAAAAATCTAATCTATCAGAAAAATTTCCAGTAATATCTAAATTATCAGCATGCTTAAAAAACTATGTAGGAATTTTAGAAATTTGAAAATTATTGTAATAATTAATTTTTTGTACCTCCTTTCACTTTGTTGTTCTGCTGATCTTCTAGTCTGGACACTGGTTCTTGTAATGCCCCTTCTTCTGGCATTTGAAGCATCTGATATGACTTTTGTCCCTCCGGACTCCTGGCGCTGGTACCTCCTTTGCCGCCGGTGGTGACGATCGAGTCTTACGAGTATGACACTGGTTTTTATAGTGGTCTCACTCCCTGCACTTAAAACATATTATATGAAACTTGAATTTTAACATAATTAAAGAAATACCTGATTCAACCCTGTCTCCCCCTCAATTCCTGGCGTCTCTACTCCGTCGGCTGTTAGTCCGGCAACCTTGCTCGGATACCACTTGTAGGATCGATGCCGTCGATAGAGGGGGGTGAATATCGACTCGTAATTTTTTCGGAGCTTTGACGTTCATTCATTCATTCTAATCAAAGAGTTAGTAGCAGGGGAAATAATAAAGAATGAAAATAAAAGACACTCGTACACGCTGGATTTACATGGTTCCGACCCCCCCCCAGGGTTAGTACATCCAAGGCCTAATCACGGGTAGCACCCGTCCACTAGTGGTCATCATTCTAGAATTTTCAGAGGCGGAGAAACCCGTCTTACAGTTGAGTTACAAGCACAAAAGATATAATTGAAAATGCGAATTTGTAAACTTAAAGCAAACCAACCAAAAGTCGATCTGTCCAATCTGGAAGTCCGAAGCGTGTCACACTTACTCCTGGAGCCTCTTTGGCCACAGAGCTTCGACTTCAACACTTTTTCTTTGCTCAAAATGACTTAGCAGATGTAGAAAGTGATGTTCTACCATGAGGGGTCGAAGCCCCTTTTATAGTATCATCCAGGAGCCCTAGAGCCTCTGAGGCGCCTCTATATGGTCAAAAATCCATCCGTAATCGCGAACTTCGCAATGCTGATAAGATCAACCTATCCAGGGTGCCTAGGACCATCCAGGGCACCTGGGAGCCCAGTCTGGGGCACCTTGGATGTCTAGGGTGCCTGTATTGATACAGGTGCCCTGGATAACCTTCCAGGCAGTTTTTTCTCCTGCGTTTGCTTTCCTATCTTGCCTCCAACTCCAGGTACCTGCAAGACAACAAACACAAGACAAATATGCAAATAATCTTAGCCTTAAAGTTGGTTCTGACTTTGGATTTCTCTCGAAACCCTAGGTCGAACCGACGCCTAATGTTCCCTCTTCCGGGGAACACGTCCTCACCTACTCCTCTTAGGAGAAGTTACCTTTTGCCAACCGGCTCCTCCGGTTGGACTTTTGCTCGATCATCCGGATCAGGACTTCAGTGCCTAGTCTACAACGAGGACTTATTGGCCAACCCTCGGTCAGGTCTTCGGTGCCCAATCCACGACCAGGACTTATTGCCCAACCCTCGGTCAGGACTTCGGTGCCCAGTCCACGACTAGGACTTATTGCCCAACCCTCGATCAGGTCTTAGATGCCCAGTCCACGGCCAGGACATAGTGCCCAATTCCTCGAACCAGGACTTCGTGCCCAACCCTCGGTCAGGTCTTAGGTTAACTAGGACTTTGCTTCACCTTGATAAAGACATCTTTTGCTGGTCATATTAATCCAGACTAGACTTCTCTTCTGCCAAACATCATGTCCTGTTTGACTCACTCTTTGTTCTAACTGACCAACCCTGGGTTGTCTACTAAACATTAGATCCTGTTTAGCTAACCCTTATTTTAACTGATCAAACCTCAGTATATTAACCAGATTAAATCTAGGTTTGATCATCCTGCCAAACATCATGTCCTATTTGGCTAACCCTGAAGGATCGATTTAGGCGTGCAGAGGGGGGGTGAATGCACTTTTTCCGGATTGTTCCAATCTCTACAGAGTTGTTAGCGCAGCGGAAATAATATGTAAAAGAAATAGACAATGCTAACACTTATCGGTTACTTGGTATCCAGCCAGATGGGTGACTAGTCCAAGAAACCACGCCGCGAGCACCACTTTTCACTATCGAAAAGTCTCCTTGAGGTGGAGAAACCTTTACAGCAAGATCTTCCTCTTTACAGATGCAGAAATATGATGGAGGAAGCAAAAATCACTCTACAGTTGGGAAGCACTTCGTTACTGTACGGAACCGTACATGCACGTGTAACGAGGAGCTCCTTTTATAGGTGAAAAGGAAAGACTCGCAGTCTGTCCAGCCCCGCACCAGTCGACTGCCCCGATGGCAGTCGACTGACCCGACATTAAATGTCGTCCAACGGCTAGCCAACGGCTAGCAAACAGCTAGCCAACGGCTAGTTTCGGGGTATACCAATCGACTGCCCCAAGGCCAGTCGACTGGTCCGAAGCTGTGAACTTTCAGTTGGTTTTGGCAGTCGACTGCCTCTGGGTCAGTTGACTGTCCTGCCTCCCAGCTCAGCTCCAGCCACTCCGGACCTTATCTTTCGCGTATGCCTTCAGGTCTGCTCCCTTGGTTTGCCCTTTGAAGTCCTCTCCCTCTGGCTATCGTCCCTCGGATGCGCACGCAAGCCTTCCCTTGGCTTGCCTCCATGCCACCCTTCACGTGTGCCCTTGAAGTCCACTTCCCGACTTGCCCTTGGAGCTCTCCTCCCTCGGCTCTCGTCCCTCGGATAGGTCCACCAAATGTGATTCTCCAAGTCCTGCAAACTCAATCACACAAATCAAATACAACATAACACTCTAACTTTAAACCTATTCGCCCACACATCAAAATCATGATCTTCCAATCATTTAAGGGCCGATTGCCTCAACAATCTCCCCCTTTTTGATGTGCGGCAATATGTTTAAGTTAGAGATAAATAACAGCAATAACAATAGCTAAAGATAGCAATTGAAACATTATGAGACATAGTAACCCTAAGAGGTAACCTCCCCCTTAACCTATGTCTTCTCCCAATTTTCAATTCTAATCACATTCCAAGTTACGTTTCCACTTAACAACAGCAATATATATAAGAATGTAAAACATATCAGAACCTAAGAGGTACCTTCCCCTTAATCTATGTCTTCTTCTCCAAATTTTAACCTTTCAAGGTCTAAATTAGACAAAATCCCTAAAATAATCCATTTTAAGTCAAAATTCTAACATAAATTCTAACTTAAACCACCCATTCTCCCCCTTTGACACCATCAAAATGATTGCCTCAAGCAACCAACTCTATAGCATCAAATGTGAGAATTTATTTCTGAAATTTCTCACAGTGGCTGAAAAGCAGGCGTGCCAGTTGACTGCCCATAGGGCAGTCGACTGATACGCTATCAGTATGATTTTTCAGGTTTTCTGTCGAATTTCAGAAACTCTCAGAAAATTCCAGAAAATTCTAAAAATTATAAAATTTTGCATACATGTTTGAAATGTTATACTCTATCAGGGAAAAATATTAAACCATATAAAATTTCAAACATGCATGACTTTTGATAAAAATCCAAAAGTTTTGAAAAACACTACATTTTGTATCAAACTTTGAAACCAAATTTGCAGTCATATGACTTTGAAAAACATGGCAAAGTATGTAAAACATAAAATGGTTTTCAAAGGTTTAAAATGTCCAACTATGATCATTGGCAAAGTATCCATTGATTAAACACTTGTCTCCCCCATAGTTGGTCTAGTTTTGATATTTTGATACTTTTAATGGTTCAACAATGTGCCACAAGCACAAGTGAGCCAAATGTATCACCCTAATGGATCAAGCACCCCTTTTCAAAGCTAATGTGTCCAAGTTCATTTTAGACTTCCACAAAACACATTCCAAGGCCTCTTCTTAAGGATGTAAACTCCTATTCGGGAAGAGGCTTGGTAAAGATGTCAGCTAGGTTCGACTTTGATTCAACATAGTGTAGTTCTATGTTTCCCCTTGCCACATGGTCTCTAATGAAGTGATGTTTCACTTCAATGTGTTTTGTCCTAGAAT